>JAJEKB010021442.1:4260385-4284791 GCA_022393335.1 Macrotrachela quadricornifera | reverse complement strand
CGGTTGTCGTTGTTTCTGTGATAGACGTCGTGGACACGGTTGTCGTTGTTGCTGTGGTAGACGTCGTTGACACAGTTGTCGTACTTACAACGGTCGTCGTTGTTGTCGTTGACGTTGTACTCGATGTTGTTGAAGTTGTTGCTGTGTATGTAGTTGATGCTGTTGATGTTGTGGATGTAGTCGTCATGGTAGACGTTGTTTCCGTAGTGGTAGTCGTTGTAACGGATGTTGTCGAGGTTGGTGCTGTATAATTAGTTGATGATATTGATGTTGCGGATGTAGTCACCATGGTGGAAGTTGTTCCCGTGGCCGTAGTCGTTGCAACGAATGCTGTGACAGTTGAAGTTGTTTGGGTGGTTATCGTTGTCGAAGTGCGATCTGTAGTACTGCTCGTTAAGGTAGTTACTGTAGTGCTGGTTGTTGAGGTAATTACTGTAGTACTGGTCGCTGATGTAGATACTGTAGTTGTTATTATTGCTGCTGCTGTAGCAGTAGTAGTTGTTCCTATTATTGTTGTTATTGTTGTAGCAGTAATAGTTGTTGCTATTGTTGTTATTCCTATTGTTGTATCGATTGCGGTAGCTAGAGAAGAACAATTTTGAAACCAGTCATCAGGGGTCAGACTGACTCACTTAAAATTGTGCCGGTGGCGTTATTGACGATTGTAATACGAAAACAGAGTTTTATCATAGGGCTATAATTACTATCTTTCAGACGGAATTTTTAGAAAAGTTCGTATCACAACGCTTCTGATTGACATTCTCATCGATAAGCAAATATCGAATTTGCCTGCGACATCCCAGCCTTTTGAAATATTTTTGTGAAACAGAATTGATAATAAGTTTTCAAGTACAAGGTAGGGAAGGGAAGTTATGGTTACTTTACCAAGTAACTGGTAACCAGACAATTACAAACTCGCATTTTCCTGGTCCCGGCTAGGGTTATACCCAGTTTTTCGATGCCATCCCCGACTCCATGGTCCGGAAACAAAGACCACTTTTAAAAAATACTGATATGTGTTGCGTTTTGAGTGATAATGAATTTCACTTTGCGTATTAGAAAGCCTGTTTGTAGCTGCAAGAGGTGATATACTACTAATCGAGCTCTACATTCTAAAAAAAGTGTTTTACCGAACCACCCAAAAATGTTCTCTGAGATGCACAGAATCTAAAAAACAAGTTTTCAGATCTACGAAACCTTTACAAGGGAACATACCAAGGTGTTCAAGCCGTTTAGGTCCCATCTTGTAGCCGTAAGTAGACCACAACAACGTATCAAAAACCTAAAGAGGATTCATCCACTCGTGCGTTTATTCTCGAGATATCGAATTTGTAAGCACTTCACCCCACAGCACTCAAGATTTCCAGGAAAACCGTTTTTCAAAGTTTTGATCTGAAACTTTGCCTACATCAAGGCCTTAAGTAGACTAGATTGTGTGGAAAATTGCAGTATTCTCGAACGTAAGCTTAACCAAGTATGAAACTTTTTAAAATATGAGCGCTGTTTTACAGACATTGTAGAAAACATGAACATTTTGAAACAGTGGTAGGTGGTGGAGGTTACATCCAAATATTCTGAACTTTTCTACACGATCTAGTCTACTTAAGACTTTGATGTAGGTAAAGTTTCAGATCAAAACTCCGCAAAACGGTTTTCCTGGAAATCTTGAGTGCTATTAGGTGAATTGCTTAAAAATCCGATATATCGAGAATAAAGGCACCAGTGGATGAATTCTCTTTAGTTTTTTGATATTTTGTTGAGGTCTACTTATGGCCAAAGATGGGCCGTAAATGGCTTGAACACCCCGGTATGTTTCCTCGTCAGCGTATGATAGCGACTACGCGCTACGTAGTGGTTCGTCGATTACCAGGAACCACAACACAAATCGTGGTCTTTGATGAGAGACCTGAGATTTATTATACCGTGCTATGTTGCTCGTAACAAGCGGTTTCTTGAACCGCAGCATTTACAAAGCGTAAAGAAATGTGTCAGGACAAAGAAGATATCGTACACTGCCTACTCATGCCATATCTAACTTAAAATTTCCGTAGTGACTTGGTTACGTGAACGTGACTTTGGGGACAACTAGTCTTCGAAATATCCATCGTACAGCTCCTTAAGGGGCAGCCCAGCTTGGCTTTTCACAAAGCCAAGGTGGGACTGGTTGGTCTGGATCTGTTCTACTGACTCAGGCCGAAAAATCACGATTTTGAACGTTTACAAATGTATCAGTATTTATCAAAATGAGTTTTTTGTTGCTACATGACAGCTTTCGTCTACGCGTGGAGGTACAGTACTAAGAATAACTGTATTGAAATTCACTGGATAACATAGTGAATGTTTGTCTCGTTCCACATAGCATATTCAAAGAAACAATACTGTTAAATGGCTCTTAACTGTATATAACAGATATACAATTTATTTGTAAAATAAAAAAACTCGATCCGAAATGCTTTTTTTGGTAGATCTGAGAATTTTTCATCATTGTACGAAACTGCTGTTTAAAAAGAATGAATTTTGTGGAAAAGTGACAAAAGAAAAAGAATTCGTTTTCAACTCGTTTTATAATATGAACAAGTTTTAACTATACGCAAAAGACAGAGTATTTCAAGGGCTATAAAAGTGCTCATTAGATTTGGTCAAATCGCAACATGCAAAAAAATTAAAGCCGGTAAAGCTCATATTTTTGACTGGAAAGTTGAGAATTTGGAGCTTCATAATACGTTTTGTGTACTCTTCCACTTTTGTATTTTTTAGCAAAACCTTCAATATGCTTTTTGTGGAGAATTTGACAGTGCATCTTTTGATAAAAAATCCATACAAAAAGGTTGAAATAAAACAAAGTTATAGCCAGAATAGTCAGCGATCTATTTCTTCTGAAGTATCCGTTATTATTAGTGCGAGACTGACTGGCTCATTTCTCAAAGAACTGCCATTTTCGAGCGAAATTCTGGAAATTCATTTTTCCAGACACTATAGTAGCTGGAACAAAACTTTCTAGCAACTAGATAGAGCCTACGACGAAGTATATCTATCTATCTGTATAAAGGAGAGTGTTTAATTGTTTATATGTTTGTTTGTTCTGTATGCATTCAGTCCCTGTAAGAGCTAGAGAAGTCAAATATTAGAGGCTATACTCTTTCGCCCAGAGGCAAATCAAGGACTACGTTTCGATCCAAAATTTTCATCTTTAGAATATTTAGTGGCCCTATTGTTGGAATGCTACAGTAAGTGTCCTATCCAAAAAGCCCTTGCATATCACTGTTTTCTGTATAACTCGAGAAAGAAGACAAATAATGATCTGCAGTTTTTACCATTCGACACAACAGATTCTAGGGCATAAAAGTACGGTAACATCTAATTGGCCAGTAAACTGACCAATGACATATATTCATTAGTGGATTTTGGTAACTATATTGCAAAAGGATTCTGACTAAACTTTGGCTTGAGATACGATTATTCAACAGAAAATTTTGTCCTCAATCGAATTCACCAAACCTGACATTCCTCCATTATTTTGTTTAGGAAGTTCAAACAGTATATCTCAAATAAAAAAGCCGCAAAACGAAAACGTCTTTCAGTGTAGTCCATTCGGAATTAAAAGGTGAGACACAATAGAACCGTTTTGTTGTAGTTAAAGACTCAAGCCACACTGACCACAATCCAGAAAATAGCATGGGATGTTATCGACGCAAATATCACGGGAAGGAGTATCCCACTCGAAATTTTGAAAAATGCTCTGTGTTTTGCTCGCCAAAAGATCAAAATGTCTGTGTTTCTCTGTATTTTTCGGTAAAGTTTCCATTAACATATCCTCAATGTTCGGGTGACCATCGGCATCCAGCGAGAAAATCGGTTATGGACTCGAAAATCTCATTCTCCATTTCGGGATGCTACATGCACCTTTGAGAACTAATAATTGAAAATTTTTGTCGTGGCCTGTGGGACAGGATGGGAATTCACTTTTCTCGCGATAAGCTTCGACGCGCATGTTCAATCGTATTTCACAGAATATTGGAGGGGACATAAATTTAAAAGTTAAAAATGTGAAAGTCTTTAAAAAATTGAAAACAGAAAGGGCTCTGAACGCATTTTGCAACAATGAGTATCGGTAACTTATAGGAGATCATCAGATTCTCGTTTCCGAATTTGTCATGAATGAAATGTTGAATCTTGCCGAGCAACGTCGGTGACTCTCACTAGTAACCTACAATATAAATCTTGAAAAAACGCACTTTCGTTTCTGCATGTTTTTATGTCCGCTTGTAGTGACTCTTATATATGTCAGTGAGTAATTAACTTACTCGCTGACGTGATACTTGCCGATATTAGAAACAGTAATAAAGAAAATTTTCGAGAAATGCAAACAATTTGCTTTAAAAACTTACTTGTTGTCGTCGTATTTGTCACTGCAGTTGTAGTCGCAGTTTTAGAATTCAGTGTAGCTACAAGTGTTCCAGTTACAATCGCGACAATAGCTATAAAAACAATCAGTACAAGTGCTATTCGACATCGTCGTTTGCTGCAACAATTTCTCACACTGGAAGCCACTCTTTAAACTCGAAAGAAAAACCATATGTTAAAATAAGTGTAGGAAAAAGTTTAAAGAAGCCTTACTCGTTCGATCGCATCTCTGGTAAACTGCCCGTATGCACTAGAATGTTATTTGTCGTCAGTCCACTATTTAGATCCTCTAGCGGTGACCTCATCGCCACGGGCTCAGCGAACGCTTTTGGCAGCGACGGCAGGTGGCGTGATGATTGTGGCTGTAGTTCATGAGCCCGTGTCAGAGTAAATCCCTATGAAACATAACATCGTTACATCGAGCGAGGACGCACTTTGAGGAATGGAGGTTTTACGATGCAGTTTCGTACGCTAATTTCAATGCCGAAAACCGTAGGTCTCGATCTTTTTCGTAAAAGAAGTTGTACGCGTTTTATTTTCCCAGCAGAAAATAGCATTTTTCCTCACTTCCAGGTGGAAATGATCTCTATTGCGAAGCGTGTAAAAACCGCACTCCCAAACGTAGAACCTTGAATTCAACTTCAGATGAAACATTTCCATGAGTTCTACCTAGATCAATTGAGGAACATTATGCCAGAAGAAATTACTTTGAGATAGACTGTCTGAAAACTCTGTTTTCTACACATCCTATAGAAATCTATAAAACGCGAATTTGTTAAAAACACACCATTGGATAGATCGTTCAGCTCAAAACAAAAACGAGACGTGTTTCAAAAGTTTTTGCAGTCTCTGTAAAAACCTATAACGGTAATAGCTAAAAGGGGTCATTTACACTGTAAAGTTTTCTTCAGGAACGAGACTTTCGACCCATCCTACCATTTTCGTTACGGCTTTTTACAGAAGCGTGACAAATATTTGCGTGACGTCTCACTTCATTCACAGCTGGACATACTATGAATGGTGCGTTTCGAACGAACTTTCGATGCTATGCGAGACTTCTGAGACTTCTGAATAACTAGCTATTTCAGAAAACGGTAGCTCAAAATCCCGTATACCTATGTGTTTTTCTGAGGAATTCGAACAGAAGACGACTTACTCTTCTATTTGCGACCGTATTCAAGGCTCAAAGTTAGAGACTGCAGTTTCTATTAGTTTTGCAATAAAAATCATTTGCGGCAGAAAGTGCGGAAAATGCAACTTTTTAGCTAGGAAAATAAAACGTATAACTTTTTTCAAGACGCTATAGACATGCGATTTTCACCATTGAAATCAGCATGTAAAACTGCATCTGAAAACGTGCTTCTTGCATTTGCATTACAACATTTGTATACGGTGTATGTAGCAAATGAAGCCACTCACCGCCTGATTCTCGATGTTGATCGGTTTTTCCATTATTTTAGGAGCCTGTTTGTGTTTCTTTCCAGTTGTCACCAGCTTAACTGGTTTTAGCTGCAGCTGCGGCATGTCACTTGACTCCACTGCTATAGGCTTCGGGTTCGTTGGTTGCGGCGGCGTCGGCTGAAGTTGTATTAGCGGCATCTGCTGTATGTCACTTGATTCCACTGCTATGGGCTCCGGGTTCGTTAGTTGCGGTGGCGTCGGCTGGAGTTGTATTAGCGGCAACTGTGACATGTCACCTGACTCTACTGCTTCGGAATCCCAGACTAATTTTGGTGGTGGCGGTGGTTCTCCAATGCATATTATCGGATTTTTGACAATGCTGGGATTTACTATCACTTTGGGTGTTTGTTTAGAGCTCTTTACAGGTGTCATAGGTTGCCAATTTGGTTTTCGTCGAGGTAACCGCTGCATATAAACTTTTTCGAAAGAAAAATGCGTCGGTTTTACAAAGTCTTCTCCAACTTGTGGTGGTGGCATCTAAACGATAAAACACATTAATTAGAATGTCTCTGAACTTCTCTAATCAGCGTCGGTTTGACATCGCTAATGCGCGGTGTCCTTTTATAGGTCAGAGACGGTTATTGAACTAGAGAGTCTCTTATCTACATATGCCACAGGCAAAATTAAACTTAGGCAAAACGCGTTTTTAAATAGACGCGCCAATGCACAAAATTTTTAAATTAGATATAATGCTTATTATTATTAAAAAATTTAGGCAAACATAAACTTAGGCAGAATTCGTTTTAAGTTGGACGCGATAATATACAAGTATTCTAATAAATTCTCTATCACGTAATTGAAAAAAAAAGAACTGATTACTAGCACAAATAAATTATTAATATATTAACAAACATCTCTTCGAATAAACTCCGAATAAATCAAAACTCATTCATCATACAGATCTAAAGCAGATCAAGAGTCACCTCATCAAACATACTTTAGGTAAATCAGTAGCTTTTCTTTCGGAACAAGTTTAATAAATTGGTAGTTAACTCTTCAAATAAACTTATAATAAATCTAAACTAAATCAACAACTATATCTACACAATAACTAAAAAAGAAATGGAAGTGGCTAAGTGCACCCAGGTGTACATAGTCATCTGACTTTGTACACCCACATAGTCATAATAGACTAGTCAACAAAAATTAAGTTCTATCCCAGCCTTATGTATACTTAGTTATCAACATATATCAAATGTCTTAACTTAATAGTAGTTTTATTTTAATACTTCTTTAGTACAATCAAGAAACAACACAAATCAAGCATCACAATTAAATAAATGTGAAAAATAAACTTAATTTAAATAAAGATCAACTAATTTGCAAACCTTTCTGGTATAATTCGTTCAAAGAGCTCGTGCTCATGAGTACTTTTTCGAATATTTCAAGAGCGCAAATAGTTAGACATTTGCAGTTTTCGCGAATCGACGAAGAAGAAGTTTGAACATTTTTTTCTGACATTGCGTGAGAGAAAATTTTTTAAAAATTGATCAACTTCGAAAAACATTTTTAACAAAAAGGATACATAAAAGTGACCTACAATCTGCATAAAATTTCGATTTTCATCTTTGATTTCAATAGAGAAATCTCAGATCTATAATTTAAGATACAATGCGCTCTTTCACTTTTCATTACATTTTCATCGGCTTATCCAGCTGATATGATAAAAAATGCGGAAATGTAGTAAGACATCAGTACAATTTCTTATTATTTACGCATGTAAATACATGGTTTCATTCGATCGACCCTACATTGCAATACGATAGCCATTTGCATTGTATCTTGAATTATAGATTTGAGATTTCACTATTGGAATATCAAATGCTCTTAAAGAAGGTTTACGAAAATGCAACGAATAAAACATCCTTTTACTGTTTTTCAACCATATAAACGCTTTGATAAACTTTTATTATAATGGCTATTTTGATTTGATAAACCACGTTATTCATACTTTTAATGAGCAGACCAGAGGGTTTAGCATATTCTAATAAACGGTATCAGATGTTTTTTTATTCGTTGCACTTCGATAAGGGTTTATCATTCGACGCTTTTTTTTATCAGTGTACTCATTGAAATGTCCGGTTGTATTCTTAAAATTTTGAAACTTTCTGTAATTCTATAGTCAACAGATATTTATGTATCGAATTACTAGTTATACCCGTGAATCTTATTTTCGATGAACTTTCATTTGGTGTGAAATTCACTGTTAATATCATTTGTCATTGGAGCTTTACCACCCTCGAAAATCCTTTTTGGCAACCGTGTACAAACACTTCTGTGAATATATCTGTCGAAAGGGTTCATCGAACGGCTTATAAAGTGAATAAACCTAAGAAAAGGTACTTCAATATTCAATGTATCTTTTTAGGTTTGTTTTATTATACGTTATTTTTTTTCTGTCTAACATACACAAGTCTCGAAGATTCTTCCTTCATTGAGAAAAGACGCAATCAAGGATTCTTATGCTTCGTAAAAAGGAAAAGAAAATCGACTGAGAGTTGAGCTCGCAAATATCGAAATCGAATCCGAGCATTGCGTCTTCGACTTGACTAGTTGTATGCCTAGTGCCTATTACTTGTAGAAAGTTACAAATACTTGCAGCTAAATATAATAACTTACGTTTTCTGCATCAGAAGCATTGATTTGTGATCCAACCATTTCTTTGCTGTGCGTTACACTATCAGAAAGCTCCGCTACTGATTTCACCTCTTCAGAATCGGAGTCCTCTTCCGATAGTGACGTCAGCAATTGCGGTAATATTCGTGATCGCTGCTGTTTGAATTTTCTCATCGTTGGCACTGGATGAACTGGTGCTGTTCGCAGAGGATACCGCTGCATGGGAGCTTTTATCAGTGAAGCAGGCGCTCGCTTTGCAAACGCTCCTGTATCTTCTCGCGACGCCACCTAAACGAAAGCATGTCACTTTAGTTAGAGTATTCTTAAACTTTTCTAGCCAGTAGCCTTATTGTTAGAGTATGAAGACGGACAAGATTTTCTTCTTCTTCTTTTTTTCTTTAGAAACGCAGCATGACTGTGGTACCGACAGTGGAGGCAAAAACTTCCGTGTCATTTTCGATTTCTCTCATAATGACACCTCTTTAAACTGCGAACAACGCTTTCGGAACGAGCATAAAAAGTTGAATATAATCCATGTCTTTTCAGTTTTGAAACCAGAGAGTATAAATATTTGCTGCAAAGAGTTTTTGTGTAGAAATCTCTATTGCTGATTTAAAATCCACTGAAAATCCAATGCCAGCAGCAAAAAATAGATTCTTTTCTGCTTTCATCTTGCAGAGCTACGTCAATTTTATGAATGAGACGTTTCATAACTCTATGACGTCCGAAATAAGAAAAATGAGTTATTAGACGTCGCAATTAGAGATGTGCGAAGCCAAGGTTTTTTGGTCCCGGTCTAGTCCCGGTAGCTCATTGTTTTATTAGTCCCGATCATAATAATGATGAATTTACTATTTTCTTGGCTCCGGTCCAGATCCGGCAGTTGTTTTTTCAATGGTCCCGGTCCCGCTGGCTATTTTTAACTATGAAGACTTTACGACTGATGAATTCAGTTTAATATCATCTGATCATAAGTGTCATCTAGCGACTACTAAGTTGGAAATAATATTTTGCTAGAAGAGTACCACTATAATTTCAAGTATTATATCTAATAATTTCTATACAAAATGAAAGCTCGTGAAAGATCGGGTTTAAGGATATAACTGACCATTCAAAAGATGAGGCTGAGATATGAAGTCGTGAGATATTTCAAATTATAAGGATATATTTAGATCTTTCTGTAACTAAACAATCACTGAAGGAAAAGTTTCCCAGGAAACATTTTCGTGATGCAAGCTGTGTAAAGCTTTTCTCACTAATCATTTTGGTAAAAAAACTTTATATTTGATTGATAAATAACAATTCTATGCATAAAATACTCATAGACATCTTAGCTCTATCAAGTGCAACATCAATGGACTGTCAGAATTTTGAGTGTAGAATTGCTATTTATCAATCAAATATAAAACTTTTTTACCAAAATGATTAACGAGAAAAGCTTTACGCAGCTTGCATCACGAAAACGTTTCCTGGGAAACTTTTCCTACAGTGATTGTTTAGCTACAGGGAGATCTAAATATACCGTTTGTAATTTGAAACTTCTCGCGACTTCATATCTCAGCCTCATCTTTTGAATGGTCAGTTATATCCTTAAACCCGATCTTTCACGAGCTTTCATTTTGTATAGAAATCATTAGATATACTACTTGAAATTATAGTAGTACTCCTCTAACAAAATATTATTTCCAATCTAGTACATGATTTTGATTTGCTTATTGTTTAATGTGTGATATTTACAGTTTTTATTCTCATTTATGTCGTCTTTTTCTATATGATGTGCCTTTTTTATATTACATAATATTACTATGAAAATAATAAATGGATTTAGGATGTACGGTAAATTCAATTTAAAAAATGGCAAAGTTAAGTATATCACATAGATTTCAATTTCAGTCCCGGCCTTGGCCTTGGCCATGGTTAAACTTAAATTTTTGATCCCGGTCCTTCTAAAATTTCAGTTTCTTGCTCCTGGTCCCGGTTACAGCCCCGGTAAAGCTTTATTTTTTGGTTCCAACTCCGGTTACCAGGACCGGGACCGGAGCTGGTCCCGCACATCTCTAGTCGCAATAGTTGAGTAGTTTTCACTTCATTTTTCAAGCGAAAATTATTTGAAAAAGTTAAAATTTTGAAAGTTTTCTATTTGACTTCGAATAACTCATTATTTCGCACATCATAAGGCTGCGAAACATCTGATTTCGTAGAATTGAAGTAGCCCTACAAGTGGAAACAGAAGAGAAGCTATTTCCTGCTGCTGACATTGGATTCTCAACAGATTTTCAATGAATATAGAGATTTTTGCAGTGAACTCTCTTCCAGAAAATATTTATACTCTCTGGTTTCAAAACTGAAAAGATATGGATTATACTTAACCTTTTATGCTCGTTCCGATAGTGTTGTCCAAAGTTTAAAAAAATTGTAATTATAAGAGAAATCGAAAGTGTAACGGAACTTTTCGCCACTGAAGAACTTTTGTTTTGTATTGTGTGCACACTAAAAGTGCTAGATTTCATTTGACCCAGTCGCATATGAAAGGTTAGCGAATAAGAACACCAAACATATGTACTAAGTTTGAATCAACTCGATTGTTAAGTTACAGAGAGCATGTTTCAAGTGTCACAGAACTTTTGCCATCACTATAGTAATTGTTCCCTTGACTGTTTGGAGTCTAGATTCACAGGAAATAAAATGTCTACAGCTGGCTGGATTTATGACTGGCTGGGTCCGTAAGCAATGTGCTGACGGACGGACGGACGCATCCATGGAACAAGAAAGGAAATAATATGTGAGACACGACAGACACACACAGACAAACAGGTGATAGGAAAGCGCGTCACAGACGAACGCAGATAGATAAAGCAGATAAAAATGTGGTCAACTGATACATACACGGATAAACATGAGTTATGAAAGTGCATGACGAATTGACAATTTAGAAAGACCGAAATACTTTAGATTAAGCTTGACATGTCAAACCATCTTGTGGGCGCCAGAATCGTGCAGCGGGCAATTCTGACGCTATCGTTTAGACCAAACCAATCATTGAGGAATTCTTGACAGGTTTTCACTGTGAAGGTAGAAAACTCTGGCGACGGGACAATTGTCTGCTGAACTGGCTGCTATTTACAGTCAAAAGAAGTCGCGTGAATCCTTCGGTTCATATTCTTTGTTAGAAAAGTGGGCATACTTGAAGCTAAATATGTCATCTTACATTTTCTGCTGAAGAAGCATTGAACTGTGATCGAAACGTGTCTTTGTTGTGGTGATCTTCATACAAAGAAAATGTCTTTCTTTCTTCGTAATCCAATAAATGAGAGTTTTCACCGGATTGAACCACTCTTTAAGTTCGGAAAAAGCAACATATGATGTTTCTAGATAACATAATAATAAAAAACAGAAACTGACCGGTTCGATGGTATATCTGGTAAACTGTTCACATCTACTGTAAGTTTAGTTGTTGATGTCGTTACATTATTCGGATGCTTTAGCGCTGATTCTACTGCTTGGGGCTCAGTCTTCAATTTTAGCGATGTTGGTAGTGATTCTTCACTCTGTAACAATGAATTTTTTACGATTGTCGACTTTTCTAATATTTTAGGTCGATGTTTGAGTCTCTTCACAGTTGTCATAGGTTGCCAATTTGGTTTTCGCCGTGGCAAACGCTGCATATAAATGCTTTCGAACGAGAAAGTCGTTGGTTTTACAAACGTTTCTGTAACTGGTTCCGATGCCATCTAAACGATAACATGTTCTTTAAAATGTCGTCAAACTTTTCAATTAAGTGGCGTTTTTGTTGGAATTAGAAGGAAAACAAGACTTCCTCCATCTTTTTCTTCTTTATAAACACCAAAAAGTGATGCCCTGTTGCTTCTTACAAAGCAGCACATACCTGAAGCTAAAAGTATCAACCTACGTTTTCCACTGAAGAAGCTTTGAATTGTGATTGAACCACTCATTTAGTGAGATTATCTTTACAGAGTGTCGGGTTTAAGTTTTTCCCGCTTTCAATCCTGACTCCTGTTACACGTGACCGGACTGGTGTTAAAAGGAAAATTTTTTCTGTTACCAAGACCGAACAAAAAACTTTACTGGTTCCGGAAACTGTTTTTACATACCATTTTACAAAAGGAGAGGGACAGATAAGGCTGTTTAGCTTGATCTACAATTTCCAAGAAAAAACAGTATGCTTATATTCAGAGTCGAATTCTGAACAAGATAGTTACTCTCGTTTTTCTCGGAAAAATTTATTTTCATTTGTTCGCAAATCTTTTAACACATTCGAACCGATTCAGTTTTCTTAGAAATTTTTTTCGAAATGTTCATTTTCAGGGGCAATTAACTTCTAATAAGCATTATCCTATACAATAAAGGACTCAAATAAAGTACTGAACATAGAGCAAATGACACCTTATGTTAAACCTTTTGCCAAAGAAAAAAGCAAAAGAAAGTGCTTTTCTATACAGCTTCTCGTTAAACTATAGTGTCGTCCACCGATGGGCGACATCGGGCCCAATATGTTAGCTCCTAGATAACTCAGAGAAACTGGAAAAACTTTTTTTCTCGAATTCGACAATCCGTAACAGCAAAAGTGTATTTTAACAGTCAATAACAGCTGTTATTTTTATAGAGTTGTTAGGTAGCGATCTCGCCAGAAAAATCACCATCAGATGAACACGAAGGGAGGGGGTAAAAAGTTACTTTATCACGGGAATAATCCGTCCATCAGGAACGGCAGAGCAATATCATCCAGTGCCCGTCTACACTGTAAAAAAGCTGTTAGTGCTATCCCCTTTAGATTAAAATGTGAAACACGAAATAACTGCTATCACTAATAACAGATATATTTCTTTCTTTCTTTACTTTCTTCCGATACATCATATCAATTTTACGAAGACTTTGATTAGAACATAAGTCTTTCTAAGTGCGAGAACTATTTATTTAGTTCAAATTGTTTTTTTTAAATGAAAGTTTTTAGAATGCATCGGAATGGAGGTATTGAAGGATTACGGTTAACCACCCCTCTATCTAAGAGTTTTATTTTATAACTCATTAGCTTGCTATTGATTATTAAGTACTTCTTGTTTATAATATTCGATATTAAGCCATTAATTAATTAAACTATTAAATCTTTAGGTAACCAACCATTAATTTATCAAATTATCAACACTAATTGTTAGTGTCTGTCACGGTCTGCGGGGTGAGGGGAAGTCCTGGGAGGTGGTTTAAATTTCGACCCTTATATACTTCAACACTCCTTTCAATTTATGTTTCACAAAAGTACACAATAAAAAACGTTTGAGATTTATAATATCGTTCATAAACGCTTTTTGGGGTTTCAACCTCTCCAAAACTGCTTCAACAACGTTTTCAGTAGATAAACCTTAGAAACATGTCTATTTAGTTTCAAAATCTAAAACCAATATCGGTTTTATCACAAATTTTAAAACTTTTACCGGTTCTAGACACACTCAAATCTATCATTCTGCATCATAGACCCTAGAAAGAGGCTGACTTTAATATACCTTTCTTCGAAGATTTACGGCTCAGAATGATATATATTTGAGTGTGGCTAAAATCTGGAAAGACCGCCATGGTTGAGTGGTTACGTTGTTCCGCACGTATGCACAAAGTACTGTGTTCAAACCTCAGTAGCATCAACCATGGAATGACCTTGGACAAGTCACTAACAGCTAAGTTGTCTAAAATGACTCATTTCATATGAGTAATTCGTGCTCACCATATCTTTAATCAGTATGTTGGACGGAAGAGGGTGCAGATACCACCGTCTGTAAAAAGAAAAAGACGAAGGAACCCGACCGCATGTGGAAAATAACAATAATAACCGTTGCCGATCCCAACGGGCGATAAACCTATGGGACGTTATTATTATTATTATTAAACTCGGAAAAGGTTTAGAATTCCGGATAAACCCGCCATAGGTTTAGATTTTGCAACCAAGTAGAAACGTTTCTAGGATGTATCTGTTGAAAACGTTCCTGACACAGTTTTGGAGAGGCTGAAACCCAAAAAAACGTTTTTGGCTGAAGCAGGAATGGCTTTTTGGGTTCTTTTTTACACGAAAATTTCTAACAGTGTAATGATAAAAAGAGTTCCTGACTCCTTTACAAGGATTTATTATTCTCCAATTCTTGTGGAGGGGTTTGTCGATGTAGTCTTAAAGATTAATTATTGGACGGTTCGTGTCGAAGAGTTTATTGATGTGCCGTTAAGGATTTATTATTCTCTGTTTCTTTAGGAAGGATTTATTGGTGTACCTTTAGGAGTTATTGCACAAAAAATATGACCTAACATCTAATATAGGTGGTAAATGAGTTTTTCAGATTTCAATGAAACCCCTCCTATTCTGTAGAACACACATTTTTAGGCATACAGCCTAATTTTTAGACCTAAAGGATCAGTTTTAACTGAACTACTAGTATTAATTGAAAGCACCCAAAATGGTTTTCGCATCAACTTAGGGGTGACACATCTACTTTACTTTTTTATTTATGTAAATATAGCGAAGTAAATAAAATATTTACCATTTACTTTAGTAAAGTAACTTTTTTATTTACTATTTATTTTATTTAAGTAAATTCAGGATGGCCCAAAAGTTACGATAGCGAAAAAAAATTGTATATCTTCTTTGTAGCTTGAACAAAGGAGCTGACTTTTTTATCAATGATAGAGGTATGTTCAAGCTTTATATCCAAAAGGACACGGTTAAAAAGAATCTGCGTTAAGGCCATCCCCTCCTTTAAAATCGATGTCAGCCGAGGAACGTCCAAATAGGCTGAAATTTGGAATATATGTTGGAGCTGAAATAAGGCGGCTGTGGTAACATGTCAGCTCGGTACTTTGACACTACACGGAGATATGAACAAAATACGGGGTTAAAAATAGATCATCTCATTTCCAAGATATCCCAATGAGCCTTCATTGTATGTAAGATTTTTTTTGTTTAAAAGCTTGTCACTGGGGCTAGCCTACCTGGGAGCCCTTTTTTTCTTAATTCATCCTTGTAAGCAAAAAAAAGAATAAAAAGTCCAATCACCCGAAGAGCTTCTTAAAAAAGCATACTTTTTCGAAGAGATGTGCTCTTATAGGATAATAAAAGATCCATTTTGAAAAAAGGGCTTCCAGATAGGCTAGTCCCAGTGACAAGCGTTCCAACAAAAAAAAGTATATGGCTTCATCTTGTACTGGAGAGCACTGGCGTTGAAGATACTCCGTCGAAATCATGTTTTGAGAAAGAAGCGAAACAAGTTTTTGAAGTAGAAATTTTTCGAAAAAACATTGCACAGTTTTGTAAATATTTCTACAAAAGCAAATGGTAAAGTTTTGATTTTGTTTCAGAAGATCCGCCGTAAAAAACTCTACAAAAAATCGTAGGTGATATTCGAATTATGGGTGAGGGTGAGTCACACCCTCACCCTCATCCTCACCCTTATTCGTTTTTCAGAAAAAAATCGCGTTTTTTAACACTCGATGACAGAAAACGACTAAAAACTTCGTCAAAAAAGGGGTGCCCAATAAAAAACTATAGCGTTTCTGAAAGAGCGAAACTTGGGCTATCTTCCCATGCATTTATCTCAATATCGAATTTTTTGTCGAAAATTGACTTTTTTAAGGGGGGATAGCCTTAAGACACATTTTTGCTATTTAATTGACGCGAAGTCTTAAGGGTGTAAGGTAGTAAAACCGTTATTATCGAGTTTGATGTGCCTCGATCACCTCTTTCTAATGGCGAAAACTCCAGATCTCTATCACTTTTCTTTCAAAAACTACAAATCTTTTCCGCAAGCGATTTATTTCAGAGAATGGATAATAGTCAGATTATGAACTCAGAAGGTTTTTTTATATGATATATAAACGTTTTCTAAAACTCTTCCAAGAATTTGTAACAGGTTGCAAAGTCTTAAAGCCTTTTCCGTTTCTTATTGTGCGGTTCTTTATTGGAGTGTAGTGGCTACGCCACTGTCGTTAACGTACACTTTTTACAAGGAGCTTCTGCTTTACTCCGACAGTTGTTGTCACAAAAACTTTAGAGCTTGAGACCGTTTTCCGCTAAGTTAAGGATTCCTTTTTAATTTGCAATGCTCACCGAGATTTTTTAAAAGTCAAGTGTTACAGTCAAGGCCTTTTTTTTACATAGTCAGCCCTCGATAGTTCTCTCTTCGTGTTTTTCTCTTTCCTTTGTTCATATGATATCATATCGATATCACATATCATTCTCCTTTTTTTCCCTGGATATTTTTCTTTTCTCTCTCTCTCCATATCTATACAGGGTGGCGCAAAAGCCAGTCTACCAAAATAAAAATTGGATATCTCCATTACGACTCGAGCAAACAAGCTGATTTTTTTACTAATAATAGAGGCATGTTCAAGCTTCATATCTATAAAGACATGTCTAGAGAGACCCTTTGTTAAGTATCATTATTGATCTTAACAAAAAACGTTTTACTTTTTGACAGATTGGAGAAAAAACAATACACTTAACAAACGGATTTTCTCTAGGCATGTCTTTATGGGTATAAAGCTTGTACATGCCTCTATCATTGGTAAAAAAATCAGTTTGTTTGCTCGAGCTGTAATAGAGATATTCGACTTTTTTTTGGCTCAAGTGCGTTTTTTCTCAAACTGTGAAAAAACTTTTTTTCTTGTTGAGGTCAACAGTGATACTTAACAAAGGTTGTTTCTAGGCATGTCTTTATGGATATGAAGCTTGAACATGCATCTATTATTGGTAAAAAAATCAGTTCGTTTGCTCGACCCGTAGTGGAAATATTTAATTGTTTTTTGGGTAAACTGACTTTTGCGCCACCTTGTACATGTGTGCGCCATCCGTTTACGAAGGTGCGTGTCGTTGTGTGTGAAGATACATCTCTGAATAAAGATTCGAAGACCACTGATTATGCTTTAATATCATGAAAAGATTTTTCTCTTGTAAATGTAAAGGCTTTTACCTCTCTGTAGTACGGTAGGGTCAACCGACGTCAAACGTACCATTTCTGACTCGATGCGACAGGAAAATTTTGAGTTTATTTTGAAGCTTGATGAGCAGAACATCATTTTTTTGTAAATTATGTAACTCGGAGGGAAATGGTCCGAAGATCTAAAAATTTTCCATTCTCACAGCATCTGTGTAGTCATAGAACCAATAGCCATTTACACGTTGTGCCCATCATCTTTCTCGACGCATATTGAACTGATAAATAAGATCTTGTTCAATAGAGTAACGAGTACTGTCCAATAAATTAGCTTTGGACACACCAGAGCTGGGCAACTCAATTCGGAGATAAAATCAATTCATCTCATTTTATGAAAGGCAAATCAATTTCCAATTCAATTTAATACGTTAATCGTTATCATTTTCGCCTAATCTCGTCAATGAGAGCACGTAAAACAATATCATTAATTAAATTGGACCTAATTATAAGACTGATTTGATTTGAATTGAGTTGAAATGAGTTGAAATTTCCTTTGTTTTGAGTTGATTTGTCCAGCTCTGGGACACAAGCATCTCTTTCTATGCACTCTCACGAGGGGACATACCGATGTGTTCAAGCCTTTTAGGCCCTATCTTTTGACCATAAACAGATCTAAGCAAGATATCAAAAGCCTAAAGAGAATTCATCCACTCGTGCCTTTATCCTTGAGATATCGATTTTTTAAGCAATTCACCTAATAGCACTCAAGATTCCCAGCAAAATCGTTCTGCGGAGTTTTGATCTGGAACTTTGCCCACATCTAGGCCTTAAGTAGACTAGATCATGTAGAAAAGGTCAGAATATTTGGACGTAACCTCCACCAGCTATTAATGTTTCAAAATGTCGATGTTTTCTACAATGTTTGTAGAACAACACTCATACTTTAAAAAGTTTCATATTTGGCTAAGATTACATTCGAGAATTCTGAAAATTTTTCACACAATCTAGTCTACCTAAGGCCTTGATGTAGATAAAGTTTCAGATCTAAACTCTACAAAACGATTTTGCTGGGAATCTTGAGCAAGCTTTCTAATAAAAATCTAAATTATAATGTATCGTACCATCTATTTTCTTAAAACGGAATGTACGTGTACACTTTATTTTAAAATGTTAAGTGTACCAAAGTGTACGCAAACAAGAATTCATTTACTAGAAAGTCATGAAAAATAAATCAACTTTACATGTTTATTTACACTTATAATATAATTTTATTTTCAACACATAAATACTAGATAACGAAAAACAATTTATATCTGATAGATTGACAAATACATAGTGTAAATATAAAAGAGTAGAGAAAGAAATTAACCCTCCCTTCACAGAATAGAAGCTCATCCAGAATAAAAACCGAGTCCAATGATTATAACTTTTCAGACATATTAGAAGCCCACTTTATCCAAAATGAGCAGGAATAGAAAATTTAACAAATTGAATAAATTAGTCCACTGCTTCTCACTGTTTTATTGTAACTGAGTCTGTATAATTTTCCTTACGTTGCATATTTTTTGTTAGCAGACAAATGAACGTCTTTCAAGTGTTAACAAATTCTTATGCCTATTGATTAATAAAATATTGGTGTCTAAGAATCATTGAATACAAATTACAATATGTATTTTATGCCGCTCAAAATTATGCATAAAATAGTATCGTTTTGTTAGGCTTCTCGCTCTTATAAGTTTATGTAAAACTGAGAAATAAAGTATTGAGATTTTCTATTGATTTAGCAGCGTTATGAGAATACCATTGATTGAAGGATAAGGCTTCTGAGAAAGCTGTCGTATGGGCAATACGAATTATGTAATAGCTTATTAGATTTAAAAAATGTCAGTGTAAAATGATACAATATCGATCACTATAACAATTATTGGAATTGAATTACTCATCTCTCTCGAAAGGTGGAAGATCTTTATTGTGTAGTCACAAGTTTATTTTTATGTTTACGGCGACAATTAAAATATATCTCTTTTCGCGTCTGAACTGTACATAAGCTATCATGATGAAGTCGTCTAACAGAATCATGTCGGCGTATGTCAGATAAAAATCTCTTCTACATTCCTTCAAAATCGACATGTCCAAACATTCTTGTTCGTCATTTGTTTGTACACTCTAAAAAAAATAGATGTTCTACGGAACTTTGAAGGTTTAGCACTGTTTCACGAAACGATTTTAAGTTCCGTAGCATGAGAAACATTTCGTAATTTTCATACAAAACCTTTTTAAGTTCCGAACATTGAAGAGAGTTTTGAGGTTTTACTACGAAACCCTCTGAACGTTTCGTGCATCGCGTACTGAAGTTCAGCAGATTCGCATCTTTTGTACAAAACCGTTGACAGTTCCGTAGCAGAATCTAAAAGTTCCGTTTAAGTTCTACGAAGCTATTCATAGTTTCGTAAGTGCTCTAATAGTTCCAGACACATTGTACGAAACTAAGCATGGTTTCGTAACAGACATACGAAACCATTACATCATTTTCGAAACTATAAACAGTTTCGTTCCATGTATGCTGAACCAGTTGATGTTTTGCGAAACCACTGATAGTTTTGTGGAACAACTAAAAGTTCGGTATTTCTTATACGAATCTATCGAAAGTTTCGCAAAATATCAAAACGTTCCGCATACATTGTACGAAACTGTTCATAGTTTCGAAAATGATGTATTGGTTTGGTATGTCTGTTACGAAACCATGCCTAGTTTCGTACAATGTATCAGGAACTATTAGAACACTTACGAAATTATGAATACTTCGTGGAACATATACGAAACCTTTAGATGCAGTACGAAACTACTCATGGTTTCGTAACATGCACATGGAACCTTGAGATGACTGGTAAAACTGTTATTAGTTTCGTATAAGATATACTAAACTACTACATGGCTTTCGAAACTATGAATGGTTTCGTAAAATATGCGCGAAACCTTTGCAATCCTTACGGAGCTATTCATGGCTTCGTCAAAGGTATACCGAATCATTACATTATTTACAAAACTATGAACAGCTTCGTACAATGTATGCTGAACGTTTTGATATTTTACGAAACTTTCTATAGATTCGTATAAGAAATACGGAACTTTTAGTTGTTCCACAAAACTATCGGCGGTTTCGCAAAACATCAAATGGTTCAGCATACATGGAACGAAACTGTTCATAGTTTCGTAAATGATGTAATGGTTTGGTATGTCTGTTACGAAACCATGGCTAGTTTCGTACAATGTATCCGGAACTACTAGAGCACTCACGAAATTATGGATGGCTTCGTAGTACTTATACGGAACTTTTAGATGCTGTTACGGAACTGTCAACGGTTTTGCACAAAGGATACAAAACTACCGAAATTTCAGTACACGATGCACGAAACTTTTAAAGGGCTTCGTAATAAAACTGTGAAACTCGTTTCAATTTTCGGGGCAACGGTGATGTTCTGTATGAAAATTACGAAACGATTTTCATACCACGAAAATTACAATCATTTTGTAAAACAGTGCCAAAACTTCAAAGTTCGGTAGAACATCTATTTTGTTACAGTGTGCTTACCCAAATAAGTCTTGCATGAAGTATGTTTAGATGACTCATAGGAAGGTAGAGACAGCACTCAAACATAGACCTTAAAAATTACAGATACCGCAACGAAATAGTCTTAAGTAGTTATGAGACATACTCTCTGATAGGTCTTAAAGAGTTTCACATACTACTTCTGAGATAACCGTCGAAAAGTTACTAATGCTACCCTTAGATTGTCCTCGAAAAGTAATTAATGATACGGTGAGGTAGCCCTCAAAAAGTTAACAATAGTACTGTTAAGGATGCGTTAAAAACTTACAGAACCTTTTTGTCCACTACCCATTCACTGTTTTGTTTTGCCAGTGAGGGCTATATATATATATATATATACGAGCGAATTCATAAAAAATTATCGTGAAGTAGAGGATGTTTTAAGATTAAGTGTTTTGGCAAATGTCTAGTCATATTGTGGAAGACATCCTGCACATCTGAATGTAGATGATTAATTAAGGACTTTTTTGATTAACTATTATCTTAATTAATTAATTAATCGTATATAATTATAGGTTCGGTGGCAACACCCCCTCTCCCAACATTTTCCGATGTCTTGCAAATTAATCGGTAAGTTTGTTGTATTCAATAAATGAGTTTCTTTTCTGTTATAGATTGATTTCAACATGGGATTCGTGGATATATTTCCCATCTAACTACCAACGACAAAATTAACTATACACTTGAGTTTTTATCTAAAATATAATGCATGTAGGTCGGAGAAATCTTCTTGAATATATATGAATAGTACAATATTTTTTTCCTCGATGATTTCATCGACAATGTATAAACTAACTGAAGAACAACGCTGGTATATCATATGTGAGTGGAAAAAAGGCTCGATAAATATCTCAGAAACAGCACGTTTTCTCAAATGTACCCGTGCTACAATATACGATGTCATTGACTATTATCGTCGTCACAATGATGAGATGGCTTATCATTAAATGTTATTCAAGCTTGTATTAAAAAGACTCAGCAAACATATCAACACTTTGTATCTTCATATTAGTTTTTTACTTGTATTGTGAACACCTATACTTGTACTATTCATATATACCCAAGAAAATTTCTTTTAACTACGAGCTTTATATTTTATATAAAAACTCAAGTGTATAGTTAATTTTGTCGTTGGTAGTAATCTAGATTAACTTTGCCTTATTTCAAATCGGCCTTTGTATCAAAATCATGAGTAAGTTTCACTATAGAAAATAAACATACTCGTTTTCTCTTCATAGGTCAACCCACATATGAGTTGTATGGGTAAGTTTATTTTATTGTATAAAATTAATTCATTTACTCTTTATTGTAGACTAATTCGAGAAAATACTTGACCATTAAGTGCTATTTTTAACTGACGAGGGAAGCTCCAGAAGTATTCAAGCAGTTTAGTCTCTGCCTTACATCTGTAAGTCGATCTGATTTAGATATGAAAAGGTGAATAGAATTCGTGCAAAATTACATTTAGCTTTTCATATCTAAATCAGATTGGCTTGCGGATGCAAGGCAGAGACTAAACTGCTTCAATACCTCTGGAGCTTCCCTCGCCAGTTATTGGGTCGGTGACAAAAAAAGGTTCAGTGGCAATGAGCACGTACTAAACCTTTTTTTCCGTTGATGTGAAAGGTTTAGTACGAAACCTTTCCTACGAAACCTCTTTTCGATCTGGCTTAAAAGGTTCAGTACGAAACCCTCCGTACAGAACCTTGTTTGGAATTTTTTGAAAAAGTTTAGTACGAAACCTTTCTCACGGAACCTTTTATTGCAGATGTTCAGAATTGGTTCTATACGAAACCAATAAAGGATCTTCCCGTGTATCGAGGGGAAGATCCTTTTTTGGTTTGGTAAAAATTCTTTTTTTTTAGAGTGTATGAAATATAAAATTAAGTAACAAAAATATTGAAGCCTTTTAAAAATAAAATAAATGTTTGATGAACTTGACTAGACGCGTCGAAAATTAACATTGCTGTATGAATGAAATGAAGAGGAAAGAAAACAATTGTATTACAAAAATATGGATACAACTGAAAGATGTAACCATATATCGTTATTCAAGAGTAAATATTCAAGATTTGAAATACTTCTAAATATATAAAACAAAGTGTATAAATAATTATTAAAATGTATAAAGTACGCTCTGATTTTTTTAAAGCAAGTGTATAGCAGAGTGTATTTTTAAAATAACAGGTGTATGGGACATTTTGAATCTGCTGGGTACACTTGTCGTTAGAAACCTTGATCTTGAGTGCGATTAGGTGAATTGCTTAAAAATCCGATATCTCGAGAATAAAGACACGAGTGGATGAATTCTCTTTAGGTTTTTGATATCTTGTTGAGGTCTACTTATGGCCAAAAGGTGAGATCTAAACGGCTTGAACACCTCGGTATGTTCCCTCGTCAGACCTTCTGCATGAAACATATTTTAAAAGAATTGATCGGTAGAAGACTCATTTTTGTTGTAACAACAAACGTAAACTGGCTATCTAAAACATTATGAAGCGCCAAAATGATTGTAATAAAGAAAGATCTAACATCTTTTCATAATTCCAATACTCATCTTCGTCTGTTTACTTTGGATCAGCACACGTTCGTCGCTATATAAAAAATCGAAAGTGACTGAGTGTTTTATTGTGCAGAGTAGCAACCAAAGTGTTTCTTTCTCATACTGTTTGTATGAGAAATCATTTAGCTTTTTGAAGAGGACAGTTAGTTGGCACTTCTGTATGTAAATAACTTTTTGTTGATCCAAAATTGTTAATAGTCTTCTCATACAAACAGCGAGAAAGAGAAATAAATCGGTTGTTATTTTGCACTAGGAGTGATAGATGACGTTTTTTTTTTACAAGTAATGCAGGAGCGCAAGCAACGTGAACTAGGGAACTGCGTGACTCTACTCTCCTCTGTAGTTCTAAATTGCGTGATACTATTAAAATCCGCTGATTTTCCGAATCACCTATTCAAAATACAGAACAGATATGATGTAAGTGAGAAATCATGTAGGCTTTCGTAGAGACTATGCAAAGATTATTCCCTCAACTGAAAGGAAGGTGTAGTGCGACAAAAATGGAAAAGAGGGGGGCGCATAAGAAGGCAAATCGGCCCCTCTTCCAAAATCGTTTTTATCGTTCTCATAGTATTACCAGAAGCCTCAGAAATTACTTTTTAGTCAATTGAGACATTTTCGTTTGATTTTGGCTGTCCACGGCTGACTGAAAAATCGATGTCACCTAGCTCCTAAAGGACCATAGTGTATGCCACTCATGTGAGAAGTCTTTGCACTTATGCTCTGTGCTTTCAGTTTGATTTATATATCAGATGAAAGCTCTTTCTTTCCTCTATCGAATGGTATATAGGCTTGTTAGAAAATATTGTACCTTTGGATTTTTGT
>JAJEKB010021442.1:4180712-4208724 GCA_022393335.1 Macrotrachela quadricornifera | reverse complement strand
TAAAGCATTGGCTAAATGTTGTGCTCCTTGTCGACCAATTTTATTGTCCCAAAGATTCAATATGGTGAGTGTCTGTGTAAAAGAGTGAGTGCATAGATGAATAAGAAGAAGATTGATACGACTTATATTACTTTGTTTTGTTCTAATGCAATGGCTAGATGTTGTGCTCCTTCATCACCAACTTGATTGTATCCGAGGTTCAATATGATGAGTGTCTGTGTAAAACGGTGAGTGGAGAGATGAATAAGAAGAAGATTGATATGATTAATACTACTTTATTTTGTTTTAAAGCATTTGCTAAATGTTGTGCTCCTTGTCGACCAATTTTATTGTACTCGAGGTTCAATGTGGTGAGTGTCTATATAAAAAAGTGAGTGCATAGATGAATAAGAAGAAGACTGATATGATTCATATTACTTTGTTTTGTTCTAAAGTAGCGACTAAATGTTGTGCTCCTTCATCACCAATTTGATTGCCCGCAAGGCCCAATGTGGTGAGTGTCTATTTAAAATAACGAGCCCATAGATAAATAAGAAGAATATTGATGTGATTCATATTACTTTGTTTTGTTCTAAAGCAGCGACTAAATGTCGTACTCCTTGTGAACTTATTTGATTGCTCGCAAGGCCCAATGTGATGAGTACCTGTTTAAAATAGTGAGTGCATAGATGAATAAGAAGAAGATTGATGTGGTTCATATTACTTTATTTTGTTCTAAAGCATTTGCTAAATATTGTGCTCCTTCATCTCCAATTTGATTGCTCGAGAGGTTCAATGTGGTGAGTGTCTGCAGAAAATAGTGAGTGCACAGGTGAATAAGAAGAAGATTGATGTGATTCATATTACTCTGTTTTGTTCTAAAGCATTCGCTAAATATTGTGCTCCTTGTGGACCAATTTCATTGAGTCTGAGATTCAATGTGGTGAGTGTCTGTGTAAAACAGTGAGTGGATAGATGAATAAGAAGAAGATTGATATGATTAATACTACTTTATTTTGTTTTAAAGCATTTGCTAAATGTTGTGCTACTTTTGAACCAAGTTGATTGTACTGGAGGTCCAATGAGGTGAGTGTCTGTGTAAATGAGTGAGTGCATAGATGAATAAGAAGAAGATTGATATTATTCATATTACTTTGTTTTGTTCTAAAGCAGCGGCTAAATGTTGTGCTTCTTGTGGACGAATTCGATGGCACTCGAGGTCCAATGTGCTGAATGTCTGTGAAAAGTAGTATTCAAGTATACATTTTTAAAGTATTTTATGAACAAGGTTTTAGTTGGACAGAGATTGCCAAGAAATTAGAGTTCATGGCTTTTTTTTTAATTCAAATTGAATTTTCAAGAAAAAAACAATCTTCCACTTTTACCAAGGCAGAGGCCTGGGAGGACTTGGAAATAATTGCACATTGCCAATAGAACTCATCCATCTCACATATCAGCATGTAGAGACTAGTTTAAGAAAACAAGTCTCCACCATCATTTACTTGTGGAATTAAATCTTACACTCTTTAAAACAACTACTCTCCATTCTAGAATTCAGTATATTTGTATGAAAGCAATGCATGCACATATATATATATATCTTGACGGTGAGGATAAGAGGATTAAGGGAATAATCTTGAAGGTTAAGGATCCCTAGTTCCCCTGTATCCTTAGCATTCTCATCCTTCATCGCACCCTCACCCTTAGTCCGAGCTATGTTCAGTTTTCTGAAAAAGGAAATTACGGAGATTTCCAAAACATGTAAACTCACAGAAAAGTATTTTTGAAAATGTCGAAGGTTAAAGAAGTTTCGAAAATTTCAGAAATTATAGAAAGTGTAGGGTATGGAAATTTTAGAAAGTAGCAAATTTTTCGAAGTAATGGAACTTTCATAGGTATCACTTCCAAAATTCCTGAAATTTCCGTAGTTTCCTTTTTTGCAAGTTTGAATACAGCTGCTTAGTCCCCTTAGTTCTCACACCTTTATCCTAAGTCCCTTAGTCCCCTATTTCAATTTGAAATTAAATGCGTTTTTTTTTCGTTTAAATCCAGAATGAAATTAAATAGCCCATTGCATGAGAAATTAAGGAGATATTGTATAGGTATATTTGTCAATTCAGTGTGAGGAAAGGAAACCTATATATAACAATATAGAGCCATAATTCGTTATCGATATTAGTATAATTAAAATATTTAATGTAAACTATTATCGAAGTGAGTTACATAGAGATTGGCCAGTATACAGTGGGCTGTTTCCGCAAAATATTTTCGATCGATTTTGACAGAATGAATATGTTGGAAAGGAGTTTATATGTTGATATTTTTGAAAAGCACGTTATTGCAAAGCAGAACATTTTTCCTTAGGAGGGAACTCGCCGCAATACTACTAGCAAAAGACGATTTGTTCACAAATTTGACGCGATTATTAAGAAAATTTGATTGAGCAAGATCGCTTAGTTCGCAAATCTCTTATTTTATCTTTTATGGGGATTGACGGACTTTGTAGATGATAATGGTTAAATGAGTTTAAAAATCACGCCGTTTGAAATGATAACTTACATAATACAATAAAACAAACGATCTATTTAGCATCATTATCCTGATAACTTGCGGTAAGTATTTTACAGTTCGACAACTACCTGAAACAATATCAGATGGGACTATGCGGGAAATACAGAGTACCCAAAACATGTAATGATTAATATTCTAGATTAGAAATACGAATCCATTTAAGCCTGTAAAATTGATCGCTGGAAAATTGAAGGCTACCTAGCCTTTTGTTTAATGAATGATAATCAGCATTAATTGAAATATTTGAAAAAATATACTGTGTGTTTAGTTTAGCAACCTCTTTCACTTCAATCTGATTTTAGTGCCTATTGCTATCGAGAATAGTCAGAGTCATCATATTCATGATAATATAGTGTATTATTATAGAGATGTTTCAGCTCCATTTTACAGTAAAAGTTCTTAAGAAAAAAATTATTTTGGATATAAATCGAATCAGATTGAATTAACATAGTCATGCAAAAAGACCAAGAAGGAAATCTTTAGACTGTTGCGAACTATCAAAGTGCCTAATTTTATAACCTCCAATTTTTACTTCAGCTTATAAAGCCAGCGACACAATAGAAGACCACGGATCTTCTATTCTGTCTTATCATTCTTAAGTTATAAGGAGGGTCTTCTATTATGTTCTCAGAAAGATCATATTTTTTGGCAATCTCGCCAACAAACTGCAGCTTCAATTCGTTTTTATTCAATATCTCTTTAGTAAATGAGCTTATTTCATTTGTTTCAGAAAGGAGTGTACAGCTCATGCTCATGAGCGTGAGCGTGCTCTATACACCCTTAGGCCTTCGACTACTATACTATAAGGGTACCCTCGGGTTTTCAACTGCTATCCTGTAAGGATAGCCTTCAGTTCTCAACTATTACACTTTGGAGGTAGCTTTGGGTTCTTAACTTCCATACCGATGGGGTACATATAGCTCCGCAATAGGTATCGTATTGTAGTAGCGGTAGGTCTCTAGGTCCTATACTATAGTGATACTCATAGTTGACCTCTATAGGATAGCATTCAAGAGTTTGAGAGAGAGCCGTACGAAGAAAGTGGATGATAGTAATCGGTAACTTTTAGATGGAACGATAAAGCAGGAGAAAATTAATGTTGGGATCAGTATAGTGCCTGGAAGGCAGACAGGGGAATGAACGCTATGAGAGTGGTAGTGAAGAATCATAGTTGAATCAGTAGAAATGAAAGGAAAGATAATAGGGAATAGATTTAGGTTACAAGAGTATGGGTGTGGGAGAGGCCAAGACAATCATGAGAGGCGTCAGCATCGATGAATGGAGATGAAGGTCTGATGGTGAAATTGAGAGAGTTGACTATAAATGATACGAATCAGTAGAAAAGGTGATAGCGAGCGGTTCACGGCTAGATGTTAAGGTTGATGATTCAGATTTAAACTGAAAGCGTAAGGTAGAAGAAATGGAATAAAATTGGAGATGAAGTAGTTGATGATAATAATGTGCAGATGTGGCCATCGGATAGATGGCTGTGATATCTGTAGAAAACTTCGGAGTTGAACTGCTAGTAATTGACTGAATATATAGAAGTATTGGCAAAGTTTGCAGTTGGGAGATGAAAAATTCGAAGAGAAAATTAGGAGGTGCGAGATCATATCGATTTTTCGGTATATACTTCTCTTATCAGAGGAGTATGAAGAATTCGGTTTCCGGTGTTTTTCAGAAAATCGGTAACAATTTATTCTTATTCTATGTTTCGCCCTGTTTCAGGATTGAGTCTTCCGAAGCTGGATAAACCGAAGTGTTACTTGCTTTCAGTTCGACTAGTTTCTGAAACTAGGCGGGTCTCTTAAAAATAAAAGGTGTCATGGGGTACCGTTTCTCCATACTATTTGATCAATCTTTATGCAGCTCGAGTAAAAAATCTAGAATTAAAAATAATTTTAGCTCGAAGTGTGGAACCAGAAAAGGTTTTCTAAACTTTTCCTTGAACCTAAAAAACGGTTCCAAAAATAATAGGCAAATCTAGAGCCATAAAAAGTTCTAAAGTTACCCTTAAGCGCTTTATGGTTGGCTATGATGTCTTCTTTTTAGAGTACTCTATAGAATCAGATGTCATTAACATAATTATTGCGATAGTTCGACAGATTTGGTGCGATTTGCTGAAACAGATCTTTCTATTAGTTGATTTGATCGTATGATTGGATATGGAGGAGCCTCCTTTGTAATGATCGATCATACACAATTTATTTTCTCTGTTTTTCATTATAAGAAACGCATTTTATAAGGTTGCCTGGAAGGTTAGTTTAGCTAAAGAATTTGAATCTTCCGTAGGTAAAACAGAAAACTTGGTGAAAGTGTATCTTTTGAATTCTTTTCGGCTCAGCACAGATTCAAGTGATTAGTTTGCTGTGGTTTTCGATTTCTTCTGTCGTCTGTGCCATTACTTTTGCTGGTAAAAGGTCGCAGAAATCAGTTTCTTGTTCATATTAGTATGCTCACATTCATCTATCGTTCCGATAAATTCATACTGAAATGAACACTTGGTTAAAAAAGTATTTTTAACGTGAAAAATTGCCATTTTTTAATTACTTATTGGCTCAATACTTTATAACAAAAACTATATCATGCGAAGTTATGATAGTTGATAAGTAGCGAGAGTGTTAATGTCCTATTTACGCCACTCATATATCGGGCTCTAATCTCTGCTTTGCACAGTAGATGAGAACCCAAAAGTATCCCTATAGTATAGCAGTTCAGGACCCAAGGGTACCCTTATAGTACAGCAGATGAGGGCTCAAAAGCACCCGTCGAGTGTAGCAGATAAGAACCCAACGGCACTCCTCTAGTATAGCAAATGAGGATTCAAGGGTGCTCCTATAGTATAGTGGATGAGGACCTAACGGTACCGCCATACTATAGTACATGAGGACCCAAGGGTGACCCTCTAGTATAATAGAGAGTGCTCCTATATAGATTAAAATACATACCGCTCACGCTCATGAGCGTGAGCTGTGCACCCCTAGTTTCAGATGCGTAGGATGAGTAAGAAACAGGTATTATCTTATGAAGAAAAGTAGGCCATCGTTGGTAGAAAGTGCTCTTAGACTAATACAATCAGCGTATTATAACATAACTGGGAAACAGCAGAGACGTCAGTTTTGAAATTTTATGAAGTCTTTAAGCTGTAGTTTTTAATATGACATGAAATCTCGTGAAGTTCCATGCACGCTCACGAAGTCTTATGAAGTCTCTTGACATCTTTTGAAGTTTTGAATTCAGCTTCTCTCATTTGCCCTAACATCTTGATACAATATCCAGTAGCAATCTTCTTTCTTGAGAATAAAACCTGTCTCGGGTAGGATGTAACCTTCTCAATAACTAAATAACTGAAAAAAAGAAAATTAATTGTTTTGTTAAACTTATTTAAGCTAGTTGCTTGTGTCGAGGTTTGATTATGTCAATGGAATTTGTTCACAGTGAAACCCATAACTACCATAGTGATTAGTCGCAAGCTGAGCTCAATGTATAAGGTTGTTTTGCGAAGAAACAGTAGATAGAGAAAAAACAGTAGAATATGTAATTATTTTGCGTTTTCATTTGTCTGTTTAGAAAAATATCTTTAGATCTTATTGAGAAAACGAATGACTTCTCAGACTTATAATATATAGTCACACAAGAAATTTCGACATTCATACATAAAGTTATGTTTTTTTTTCAAGTATGAAAGACTACTTTCTAATAAAATGTTTCTGAATTTCTAGAAGAAACTCAAGGATAGAAAGATCTTTTAATTAATACAAAACTGTATTTTACTTAATATGTTACTATTTTACAAGAATCTCTTCATATATTACAAGCACGAATGTGTACTGCATTCATTGCATCCTACGGCTATGAAAACGTTCTTTTGGTGAAGAGATTCTTTACGAGAGAATCTAAAAAATTTTTCAGAGTAAACGGAAGAGTGCATCAAAATGATTCCAATATATCTTTTTAATAAGAAAACGAAATTTTTATTAGACAGATGCTTTCTATTAGGTATCTTTAAAAATTTTCTAACTCTACATTGACACGTCGTCATAAGGACAGAAACAAAATGTTGTCTATACTGAAGTTTTCTGTTATTGTAGACATAAATACAAAAAAAATCAATAAGGTATCGAAATTATTTTAAAAAAATTGAATTTTAGAGGGGTCTTCTAGTATGTATTTTGCGTCATTTATTCAAGCAGTGTCTTCTAATATGGGAGGGAGGAGTCTTCTGTTGTGTCGCTGGCTTTAATAGTTGCTTACGTAGTAGAACATGAATAGTATGATGAGTCATTTCTCTAAATTAATGTCAATAAAAAAGAACATATTCAAGTTATTATAAATCATTTCATATATGATATTTTCGCTTTTTTCACCATTAAAAAGAGTAAATTTAATATTTTCAAGAAGTATCTTAATTCTGTTTCGTATTTCCTAAGATATTGTAGAGTTTTATGAGCTCATGAAATTTTCCACAATACTTGTATATATCTTCCTGAGTTCATTTCATTGATATAAAACAATTAAGTATACGATACTCTCCAATGAAATCTATCTATTCGAGTCAGAAATGGAAAGTTTGAAGGAAAATAATGCATTTTTTGAAAGATGATAAATATATAATCTTATCATAGAAATAAAGATTACCTGGTATCGATGATATGTGTCTATAATGGTATTCAGTCTTTTGCAAACATTACGACACGACACTAGAATTGTTAGTTCACTGAGATGGTCAAGAATTCTATAAACCAATTCGACTGGTAGTGTATGAAATGATAAAATCATTTTGTTCGACATTGATGTTGCTTTTTTCGAATTGTGTATGTGCGCTGTCTAAAATAGTCTGTTTCTTTTCAGATGTTCGTTTGTATATGTTGTATTATAAAATATATTTTGATGGTGCAATTTTTTTCTCCATATGCAGAAATGTAAATATGTTAGACGAACGGTGAAGTTTGAAGGCCTCATAGAAGCAATTACATATTGCGTTCTTTTTATATTTCACACAAAGGAATGAATCGCTTGCATGTTGATTTTTCATTTTTCTCCAGCAACTATGAAAGTGTAACTCATAATATTTTTTTGCTTAAACCTATCAAAAACTTAGTAAGAGAAAAGTCAAATGAATGGTTTTGAAGACAGTGAAAAACTAAAAGGTAAATGTCATTAATAAAGATGTCAGTTAAAAAAAAGGTAATATTACTATTTGAGTTCAATCCTTGAATTTCTTGTCAAACATAATATTTTCATTTTTGAATAATATTAATATTTATAAAAGTGTTAATATTTAAAAGAATAATGATTATATTGAGCAATATGACAAGAATATTATAGAACAGATATTATTGAAGAAAAGATCTGATAAATATTACATACGTATGAAATTGTTCATTTTTCTATTGGAATCATAAGAACACTAAAATACCACACTTACTTTAGACTAATCAATGTGTTAATGCATAACAATCAAAACTATGACAGTAGAATGACAACTGTTCAGTACAATAGGTATGAAATACATTTACTACCTATTTTCGATGTATTTCTGTTTTATGTATGAATCCAAGTGTGACACTTCAGTCGTATTTTGCGTTAGAGTACTAAAATTAATAATTTATATGAAACTAACATGAATCAATCTGACTTAATAGTTTAGATAGCTCACTTTATAATCATAAGTAGCATGAATCCAAAAGATTTACTGACCTTCTTCTAAACGAAAGAAGATCTATCATTGTATGATTGAGAAGAAAATTCATTTCAAAGCCCTAAATGTTTTTTCTATGAATGAAAAATTTCGATCTCTATTCTGAACTACACCATGAAGATTCTGATATAATTTCGATTGAAAAAAACCTCGATTTTTACCTAATTCAAATTTTCTCACTAGAAATGTACCAGTTACTTTTTTCATACTCATAATATCGAAACTATTGCTCTGTTATGTAAACAAGAATCATGTCAAAATCAAATTTTCGCAATTGCGTTGCATTTATCCTGCTCAGTATGCAATAATTTTGAGAAAAAAGTATGGCATCGAAATCACTATCAAAAGTCAACTACTGTTCACTAGTTGTTTACTGATATTTCATGAATGGCTCATTGAAGTTTAAAGCAACCCCCACCCTGCCCTCCTCTTTAAATAATTCAATTTTTGTCAGAAAAATCAAAATTGAGATATATGCATGGTAAAGTAACCCTTTGTTCCGTCTTTCAAAAATGATAGGAAGTTTTCTCTTGGTATCTTAATTTTCACAAAAATGTTTCCAAAGTTCTGTATTCCTCTATTAAAAAAATAAGCGATATTTTAAAAAATCAAAAAATCAATTTGTTTCATTCCCAGAATATAGATTCGATGGAGTATATCCAGAGTTAATCTGTGTTAGTACAATATAATGTCAAATATGTTTCTTTTTTATTTGGAAGTTCATGTTTTGAGTTAACCTGCTTCTTGACTGCTTCCTTAGAAGAAGCCCGTTTATTATTATATGAGAAGCCATCACTATGGAAAAAGCCACCATTTTTTAGGGTTTTTTGAGTCATTCAACTTATCACCCCCTTTTTTTCTCTTAAAAAGTAAGAATTCAAAAAAAAGGCTACGAGATAGGCTAGTCCTAGAGATAAGCTTTCAAACAGAAAAAAAGCTATATATATATATAATGAGGATTCATAGAGACATTTTGGAGATGAGATGAACTATTTTTTAATTCTTGTTTGCTTCATATCTCTGTCAAACGTCAGAATATCGAACTGAAAATTTTATTGCAGCCTTGTCACGTCAGTGTTAACAAATCCTGAAAATTTCACCTTTGTAGCACGTACCTAAATTGAGATTGATTTCTAAGGGGTGGGGGGGGGGGGGGGAGGGAGGGAAGGCAGCCTTAAAGCAAAATATTTTCGTAACCCTATTATACCAATATTGATCAAATATTATTTTGAAAATAACTTCATCTATATAAAATGGAAAAATTTTCTTTGGTTTCACACAAAAATTATACAGGTCAATTTAAACAACATTTGATAGTGAATGTTGAAGCTTCACATAATAATACATAAATAGGTTCAAAGTAAAATAAAATATATTGTAATGCAAAAAACTGCAATTAATACTTAGTATATATCTTTTACAGATATAAAGAAACGATCTCCAAAATAATAAAGTGCTTTTTTCTAACATTTTGAGATTCACTCTACAATGTGATATAAACATTTATTTTAAATTCTGAAATAAATATTTCGTATGTCTGAAGTGTCGCATTGCATAGAGAAATTGATAATATAGATAATTAAATAGACTTATAATGAAAATTACCAATAGAATATGTTGAAATTGTTTTTATGTATGTTAGACACAATCTATTTTCCTTATAATATATTCGTTAGAGTTACTTGATTTTTTCCAAGTAATGTTTACCTACGTAAATCAATCAATCGTGTTAGTTCATACACATGTGGATGAGATAGATATGAATGAATAATTTTCACACAATTTTTTTTCTCATCAAGATATACTATATAGTTTTGTCTTTTCTTTCGATTCTTTGCTCGATGTTAGAAAAAAATAAATACGTATACAAGATGGGTCATAAATAACATGGCGATAAGAAATTTAAATATCCCCACTCCGGTCTGATTAAATGGGCTGATTTTTTGGTTAATAATAAAATTTTATTCAAAATTTCTTTTCATACAAATAATATAAGAAAATGCTTCTATTAAGTTTTATTAGTGATTTCATTTAAAAATTCTATGATTTATTCAAAATTTATTATAAAATCTCAAGATTCATCAATTTTTAGCAGATTTTTATCATTTCGAAAATCAATGATAAATAAAAAACAAAAATATGTATTTTGTTTTTTTCTTCAATTATTATTTAAGTAACTAGAAGATACTTCTCAACTGATAAAAGTACGAAACATTAGCTAAAAATATTGTTAGAAATTCAATATAGTTAAAGTACCTGATTTCTACAGATTGAACATGAAATATTGTGACGATTTATTACTGAAATTTAATTATTGAACAGACAAAAACATGTCTGTTCACGTAACTAAACTCTGATATCAATGTCGCAATTTTGAAGTGCATATCGTCCCTTGAAGAAAGAACCAAATATTTGACTCTCGAACTAGATATATTGTAAAATATTTTTCGTATTTATCATAACACCATTCCTAAGTTTTCTAGTCAACCACGATAGACTTGTGATAAAAACAAAAATTATTGTGAATACTAACTCTTTTGAAATAAACACAATTGGTTCTGTCTATACTCTATATTCATACACTATTCTACACGAAAGAAAACTCTAAGAATCGAAACGATGCATTTACTAATCTGAAACATTTTCCAAATGCGAAACATGAAGAAAATAATATTCCAAAGTATTTCTCAGTTAAGATATAAAATATATCGATCGAATATTTAGAGAATGATCTTTGATTTTGTTAGATTTTTTAGCAAAATAGATCTGTAATATTGTACTCCTTAGACAAGAAGAATAGCTCTTAGAAACATGAATTTATTTTAATCTTTTTCTTAGTCTGTTTGTCTATCAAAGAGCGTAAATAATCAGATAGTAAATATAGCAAACCATACAATCGATTGTATTTGATCATATCTTTTCTTTTTTCATAAATAACAAGATATAGTAAAAACAAATAATTATATTATCTGTTTATAATACAGTGTATTTCAAATAATTGTTCAATGCCATATATACGTAGTAATAAAATCTATTAAGTTATATTGAAAATTTATAGTGTTGTTACATACAATTATGATCTAGGAAAAAAAAATAGAACATTAAAATAAATGAATTGTTTTGTAAAAAAAAGTTTAATATATTCATACATTGAAGTTGAAACATGAAGACAATGCAAATACAAATATTTATTTTAAACTTTAAATTATGATAACAGCGACACTTAGTTTTTTTTTAGGTAAATCAACTATTGATCTTATATTGCAAGAAAATTCTGGTTAATTTAAAATTTTCAAATTAAAACAATGATATTCCAAAGAACAAATCATTCATTGAGTAAATTCTATTTATCATCTAACATTATCAATACTCATTTTAAAAAATAATTTTAATAATCAGATGAATAATACATAGAAAATTAATGACAATAATATCATAATTATAAACATTCTCTATATCAACTGAACTTCATTGAACAAATCTTTATAATATTTTACTCTTTGCATTAGAAATCGAATTAAAAAGCTTAAAAAATCAATAATAAATCTTTTATTTTCAAAGAGAGTTCTTATTACATATTTTTGAGACTGGTTTGAAAACTATAGTATTTAACCATTCGATTTGTTTTGATTCTTTCATCCGTTATATTTACTTAAATAATACAAAAATCTTTATTTAATAAAATAAATACTTCGTAACATTTTTCATTAATTAATAATAAATTTAGATAAACACGATTCATCATGACTAACTAAGCATTTTATTTTTTTGAACCTTTGATGGAAACAAATTGATGATAAAATCTAAACGCGGATTAGCTCGGTGGTTATCTTAGAAATTGTCAAGGATTTTATGTTTTCTAATAGATTTTCAGTCGAACTTTGCAGGAATGTGTCATCTAAGTAGAGAACATATTATATACTTATCGTTTTAGTTTTGAAAAATATATAGTTAACAACACCACCGGGAAAAATTTCTACAAAAAAAAACGCATTTCACCAGCACTGTGAAATGCGTTAAAATGGTCAGTATTAACGTATTTCGCAATATTCATTGAGCAGCTACGAAACGCACCTTTGGAGAAGTTCCAAAAAATCAAAATAAAAAATGATCAATTTCTTACCAGGAATCAACCTGACGATCCTATTTGTTTCCTGTCTTGCGTTGACTCTTACGACAGTTACATTATCCAAGAGTTGAGAGACAATTTCGATTAAGTTGAGAAGAGGATTGAAATACGAGAACAAATGATTCTTAGTCATGGAAATATCCGCTGCATTATAACTATCGAACATTTGAACTATCCATTCCATTCTTATTCCAACACATTAGGAATTGTCATACTAACTCACACCAAACATTTTTTGATATTGTATCGAGGTCAATGAAAACTTCTTATTGATGTGTTATTTTTAACTTAATATAACTATACTAATGGACAGAAGAAAATGATCTTTCTTACTAAATCTAATTTCATATTGACAGTCAATCGCACTTAATTGACTGTATATTTATCACTCACGAACTCTACTAACGTGATTTATATACCAGAAAAAGCGAACTAAAGCGTGGTCACGAAGTTTCGACCCCTCGTCATAGATGGATTATATTTATAAGAATATTATACACAATTAATTGGTCAAATGATGTGATTTTGTAGAGAAAAAGGCGGGCTATCTTTCTATAATAAGATGTTTTGAAATGCTTCAGGATAAGATAATCACATGGCCATTTTATTTCTCTCGAGTAAGCTTTTTGCATTTTAAAAAACCATGTTGCGCATAATTTTTTCATTATTTTTACATTCGTAAATGCTTTAAAACCGATTCCTGGGTATTAGTTTTTCATGCTGCATCTGATGAGATGATTTTAAAGCATCTATGGATGTAAAAATAATGAAAAAAACTAGGTTTGTTGAAAATTGGTTCTTTTTCTTCCAAACCAAAAAACAAAATTTTTTCAAATTTTTTATGATATTTTACTGTTTTTTTTTATTTTTTGCCAGGAAAATGGCTTAAAAGATTTTAAATAGATATAATTTTGTAGAGCTCGACGTGCTCTATCAAACCACATAAAAATATGCCAGAAGAAAAAACTCTTATTCCATTTTTGAATTAGTAGTGCCTTAATTTTCTGCCTCAAAAAGTGTTAAATTTCTGAAAGTTTATTAGTTTCGACATCAAAAAGTTCCGACAACTCTCGTTATTTGGTATCAATAAATGCAGTTTTTGACGAGCTTTCATCTTTTATAAAATTCATTCAGTGTTCAACATGAAATCATAACGCTATTTCCCTAGCAAAATGTTATGCGCAACACGGTTTTTTAAAAATGCAAAATGAGAAAAGCTTACTCGAGAGAAATAAAATGGCCATGTGATTATCTTATCCTGAAGCATTTCAAAACATCTTATTATAGAAAGATAGCCCGCCTTTTTCTCTACAAAATCACATCATTTGACCAATTAATTGTGTATAAGATTCTTATAAATATAATCCATCTATGATCAGGGGTCGAAACTTCGTGACCACCGTTTAGTATTGTGAATAACAATAGCCAGAACAAAACAAGATTGATATTGATCGATAGCATTAATGAATAATGACGACGAATTGGAGGTTGGTGGTTGACACTTAACAGAGGCTTTAAATTTTTCAGCGTTTGAGTGGAACGGTGGTCGATTTCTGGTTCTAATTCAAGTGGCTTTAGATCGGATTGTATCAAGTTCAGAGATTCGGCAGGTTCAACTTCGATATTATGAGATAACATTGCACCATGTAAAGAGAATGCTCCTGATTCTTCGACCGATGCACCACGATTGATTTCGACTTGAGTTAGAAGTTCAATTGTCGTTTCAGGTGTATAAGAGCGCAATCCACCGAAAATAGAGATAGCGAGTGTATTCTGCTCGATCTTATTCATGTCTATGGTGGATTCCGAATGTTGAGTGTTGGCAACTGCACGATGAATGATCGGCTTTGTGAAGAATTTATGTGGTGGCTTGACATCATGGAAATACCATGAGTTGATGCCGTCAGGCTATTTGAGTGTAGGAGTTTCTCAGATATATTGTGCGATATGCAAGTCGCATTGAACATGCTGATCTAACTGAAACGAGCGCTTCGGATGCCTATTTTCTACCTAATCCCTGATATGCTGTGGATGGAACACAGTATGCTGTGCTTAGAAAGCCTCCTATGAAGGAACCGCTGTTGCTGAATAGATATCATCGGATGTAACCAGTGCATGTGTTCCAAACTGTTCGGGAAGTGTAATTGTAACTTTCGTGTGGGCAATATCAATAACATAAGCCATGAACATGGAACCGAAGCCGTTAGCTATCACAAGTTGTCCCAGGACAAGATTAGACTCATTCCATACAAAATATTGATCGAGACATCACTTGAGATCCAGATGTGCGCGTTCTTTCTGTGCATACTGTTCTAAAAGGTTTGCATTCATTTCGACATATTCAGATCAAATTTTGTTAGGCAACTCGTCATTCAAACTCGGAGGTAGTGGAGAACACAATGGTAGTTTGTGACGAATCTAGAACCGAGTAGATGTAACTTCGCGAGGGAACATTGTTAGTAAGTAGTCGTAACCACTTGTAAACCCAATTTTTTAAGCAGAAACCGAAATAAATAGAAATGAACGATAAAAAAGAATAAAACAAGCGAGTCACACAAAATGGTAATTGATCAACAACGATCACAATAGAGAGCGGGTCACGGTATCAATATTAGAGACGTCTTTTCTCGTGAAAGCAAATGTCCATCCGTCTATTCGAAAAACGTAAGAAAAGGAATGTGAGCAAGAAGAAAGAATGATAGATAGTGATAAGACGAGAATGAACGAGAAAGCGTGTGATGTGAATACCTGTAACAAAATCTAGAATACAAATATAAATCTAAACGAAATCTAAAATACAAATACAAATACAAAACTTCTCCAGGATTTGTTGAATCCCTATCATAAATCAATGGTCTCTGAACCACTACAAACCAGCTCGACTCACTAATAGACATTTTCCTTCTCTTGTAACCCAAATAACAGCGAGAAGAAATCCCTATAGACAATGTATTGTATGTGCACATAGTTGTAGACGATCTAAAAAGAGAATGGATTCACGTTATATGTGTAAAGATTGTGATTGTGGGTCTTTGTATAGTTGGCTGTTTTCGTATCTTCTCGCGCGTTTGCTTTCATTTCAAAATAAATCAGTTGCATCTTTGATATGAACTCTACCACCGATATTTATGATCATTAATAACTTGTAAAATACAATTAGTTTTTACAACACAATTTCTTTTTTTTTAAAAAAAAAAATCCGCTCCCAAAGGGTTAAATAAAGCCAATATTGTACAGTACAAACACCTGTAAACGAATAGCATTTTTGTACATAACTAAACCTTTCGTCGATTTTGAAAGATGATATTTTCTACCATAACTGCTTTCAAACAAAGCATAAAAAGTTTCCAGACCATATACAGAATGTCCGAAAAGTCATTTAAGAAAAAAGGTTTTTAACTATATCTTTGCTATTTCATTTAACTTTATCGAATTTTTCTTTTAATTATAGGTGCAAATAATGAGTTCTTATTTATTCTAACGATCTTTGATGCTATTATGCAGAATCATCTCCTTGTATCGAAATACAAAACACTTATTTTCTTTCTCAGATGCAATTTATTCAAAAATCTGAAATTCTACAAGAATATGTATATTGAAAAATTTTAAGAGTTTTCCTTTAAAGAAAAATGTACAGAAAACTACTATAAACCGTCGAAATACTTAAAGAAAAACAACATAATGTTTTTCTGGACACATAAAAAAAACCAAAATACTTGCATTTCTATTCAAGATGATGCTTCTACATATAAGTATCGAAAGTCGCTAAAAAAAATAAAACCACAGCATACTTATTTATCATTTAAAAAAGAATTGTAAAACTACTGAAATAGCAAACATATACGCAAAAACTTTTGGTAAGTCACATTCAAGACGCTCTACACTCAATTAAGACTTGTACAAATTATTATAAAATACTTTTCGGTCTAATAAGCACAACAAGAATCATTACAAAGAAATGTCCACGATAAAAAGAATTAATCCGATTTATCAAAAAATATCCATGTATAAAACTAGAAGACTATTTAATCCACTTATAAAAATACATTGCTGCCATAGCCATCTTTTTATGAACAATCATATTCATTCCTTCAATGACGCGCTGTTTTCGAGCATTTCTTGAATACGCCGTCTTAGACTATAACTGATTCGATTTATCCAGAGATTCAATGTGATGACTGTCTGTGTAAAATAGTGAATGCATAGCTGATTAAGAAGAAGATTAGTGTGAATCATATTACTTTGTTTTGTTGTAAAGCATTTTCTAAATGTTGTGCTCCTTCATCACCAATTTGATTTTTCCCAAGGTCCAATTCGGTGAGTGTCTGCGTAAAAACAGCAAACTCATACATGAATAAGTAGAAGCTCGATATGATTCATATTACTTTGTTCTGCTGTAAAGCATTGGCTAAATGTTGTGCTCCTTCATCACCAATTTGATTGCTCTTGAGGTTCAATGTAGTGAATGTCTGCGTAAAATAGTGAGTGGATAGATGAATAAAAAGATTGATATGATTCATATTACTTTGTTTTGTTCTAAAACATTGGCTAAATGTTGTGCTCCTTCATCACCAATTCGATTGTACCCGATGTTCAATGTGGTGAGTGTCTGTATGAAAAGTGAGTGGATAGATGAATAAGAAGAAGATTGATATAATTCCTATTACTTTGTTTTGTTTTAAAGCATTGGCTAAATGTTGTGCTCCTTCAGGATCAATTTGATTGCGCTCGAGGTTCAATTCGACGAGTGTCTGCGTAAAACAACGAGTTCATACATGAATAAGAAGAATATTTATGTGATTTGTATTACTTTGTTTTGTTCTAAAGCATTGGCTAAATGTCGTGCTCCGTATGGACCAATTTGATTGTACCCGAGGTCCAATATGGTGAGTGTCTGTGTAAAACAATGAACGCATAGATGAATAAGAAGATTGATGCGATTTATATTACTTTGTTTTGTTTTAAAGCATTGGCTAAATGTTGTGCTCCTAGTGGACCTATATAACTGTACCTGATGGACAATGTATTGAGTGTCTGTGTAAAACAGTGAGTGGATAGATGAATAAGAAGAAGATTGATATGATTCATCTTACTTTGTTTTGTACTAAAGCATTGGCTAAATGTTGTGCTCCTTCATCATCAAGTTCATTGCCCTCGAGGCTCAATGTAGTGAGTGTCTGTGTAAAACGGTGCGTTCATAGATGATGAAGAACAGCATTGATGTGATTCATATTACTTTGTTTTGTACTAAAGCATTGGCTAAATGTTGTGCTCCTTGTGGATCAATGTGATTTCCATGAAGGTTCAATGTGGTGAGTGTCTGTGAAAAGTAGTATTCAAGTATACACTATTAAAATATTTTATGAATAAGATTTCATTTAGACAGAAATTACCTGGAAATTAAGGAGATATTGTAAAGGTATATTTATCAATTGAGTGTTAGCAAAAAGAAACCTATCTATAACAATACAGAGTCATACTTGGCTATCGAGATTAGTGTAATCGAAGTATCTAATGTAGACTATTGTTGAAATGAGTTACAGAGAGATAATAGAAATTTGCCGAGTATACAGTATGGTTATTATCGCAAAATATTTTCGCTCGTTTTTGACAGAATGGAAATACTGAAAAGAAGTTTAAATGTTGACATTTTTGGAAATCATATATTTGCAAAGCAGGACATTTTTTCTTAGGAAGGAACCCGCCACAACACTACTGTCAAAAGAAGATTTTTTCAAGAATTTGATGGAAGTATTAAGAAAATTTGATGAGCTAGATCGTGTGGTCTGCAAGTCTCTCATTTTATCTTTTATGAAGACTTGTGGGCTTTGTAGATGATGATGGCTTAACTAATTTAGAAATCAGGCTGTTTAAGGCAATACCTTATACAATATAATAAAATAATCGATCTTTTTAGCTTCATAATCCTGATTACTTCTGGTCAGTATTTTATAGTTCGGCAACTACCTGAAACAATGTCATATAAAACTATGCAGGAAATGCAAAGCACCCAAAATACGTTATGATTAACATTCTAGGTTAGAAATACTAATCAATTTAAGCCTGTAAAATTGGTCGATAGAAAATTTAACACTACCTAGCTTTCTGATTAATGAATGATAATCAACATTAATTGAAAAATTCAAAAGAACTTACTATGTTTAGTTTAGCAGCCTGATTCACTTCAATCTGATTTTAATGTTTATTGTTATTGAAAATAGTCGAAGTCATCATATTCATCATGAGATAGTGTATTAGAATAGAATAACACAGTCAAGCAAAAAGACCGAGATAGAAACCTTCAGCCTGTTGTGAACTATCAAACTGCCTCATTTTATAACCTTCAAATTTTTGTGAAACACGATCTAAAAGAGAGTGTTGAAGTGTTTAGGGTAGAAATTGGGTCCCCCGCCCAGTCCTCCCCACAGACGCAACAGAAATGCTTAGCAACGAAGCGTCACTGGCTATGACCGACAGACAAAAGACCTATCAAAGTACTTATTTCCTGAATACTTTGATGAAAAAGTACAAATTGGATTGAATTCTATTCATCATATCATTTTAGAAAAAATCTTTGCACATTTAAAAAAATAACATAACAGATGTCTCTCTCTCTCTCTGTATATATATATATATATATATATTAAATTTATTATAGAAAAAGGCAAAGCTTTGAAGTACTCTGCAGTAAACTTGTTATTAGAGTCAAAACATAGTAAGAAGGATGATTAAAGTATGTCTCATGCGTAACTTGGGAATCATTTTAAATTTAGATCATGATGTGGTTCACCATGGATACATGGTTCTCGAATATAAATTGTGGTGCTTCGATCAACATTCACACAATGTAACATGTTTAATTTTGAGATTACCTTCTAATTCATTTCTTTTTAAATCATTGCTTTTATTACTATCTTGTATATGTTGAGGGTGAGGGTGAAGTTTCACCCAGATAGTAGTATCTTAAGTAACACTATCAAGCTTTCCTCGGTGCTTTTCTCAGTACAGCGTTTCATTTTATAGAATGCTGTTACCATTAGTAGGAGTGGGATGGGGGTGTTTGGGTGAAATTTCACCCATGTTATATGGCAATGAAATTTGCATGAATTTTTCAGAAGTTTAGCGAATTTGTTATGATTCTAAGGTTAATCATTTTGTATCGATGGTTCTTTAGTTTAAATGTGAAAATCGAATGCTTCTAATAGGTTATAAGAGAAAAAAATGTATACAAGTGTTTCCTTGATTCACAACTATACTGTATCCATTAGTTTTCTATGACTCACAGAATCAACGTATTTGTTGCTTTTCTTGACTCACAACGATGACGTATCTATATATTTAAAGAAGAACGTTTGTCTGTTCGTTATGCATTCAGTCCGTGTAATTGCTAGCGTCACAAAAGTTTCCACACTACTTCGTTAGCTTCTGAAGAAAGTCGGCAGAGTGATTCGGGGTGAGAAAGGAAGGCGTGCGTAAAACTTCATCCAAATCGTAAGAGACTATGATTTTATTCACTTTCTAATCAAATGACGTAGTTCAATGCACTTTTGGGAGTGATCTTGTCCAAAGTGGATGCGAGTGAGGATGTCAGCTTGAGCTCGATGAGAAGAGTCCCAATGAAGTTGCCTTATGCACGGCGGGAGAAGCTCTGCAGCAGAGGTTCCAGATACGATGAAAAAAGTCCTATGAAAGAGGTATCATGCATGACGGAAAAATTTCTGTCGCAGATGGCTCAGCCACAGCGGGAAACAGTCCTGTAAAAGATGTGTTATGTACAGCAGAAAAAGTCAGGTGGAAGATGCAAAACTTTAACCATATTCTCTTTTTATTGGGTACCTCCTCTAGTACATGATATTTTTGCCTTTTTCACCATGAAAAAGAGTAACTGTAATACTTTCAAGAAATATCTTAATTGTGTTTTGTATTTCCTAAGATATTGTAGAGTTTTATGAGCTCATGAAATTTTCCATGATATTTATATATATCTTTCTAAGTTCGTTTCATCGATAAAAGCAATTAAGTATACGATACTCTCAAATGAAATCTATCTATTCGAATCAGAAATGGAAAGTTTGAAGGAAAATTATCCATTAAGAAGAAAAAAGGTAACATCATTTGAAAGATGATAAATATATAATCTTATCATAGAAATAAAGATTACCTGACATCGATGATATGTGTCTGTAATGGCATTCAGTCTTTTGCAAACATTACGACATGACACTAGAATTTTTAGTATATCGAGATGGTCAAGAATTCTATAAATCAATTCGACCGGTAGTGTATGAAATGATAAATTCATTTTGTTCGACATTAATGTTGCTTTTTTCGAATTGTGTATGTGCGCTGTCTAAAACAGTTCGTTTCTTTTTAGACGTTCGCTTAAACACGTTGTATTATAAGATATATTTTGATGGTGCAATTTTTTTTCTCCGTATGCAGAAATGAAAATATATTAGGCAAACAATGAAATTTGAAGGCCATATAGAAGCAGTTACATATTGCGTTCTTTTTATATTTCATACAAAGTAATGACTTGCTTGCATGTTGACTCTTCATTTTTTTCCAGCAACTAGGTAAATGTAACTCATAATATTTTTTAGCTTAAACCTATCATAAATTTATTAAAAGAAAAATCAAATAAACGGTTTAAAAGACAGTGAAAAACTATACGATTAATGTCATTAATAAAGATGTCAGTTTAAAAAAAAAGGTAATATTACACTGTAAAAGACAACAGTCTCCCACGGACAAAAAAAGGTTTCTTTTTTCATTGCATTTTTGCACCACTTAATACATTGTTTTGAAAAAACAAAATATACCACGAGATGCAGCGTGAAAAGGAACATATTGTACGAAGAACAAGTTATTCTGTAGTTACAGTTTTTGTTTCGAAAATGAACAAAATTCTGAAGTACTAGTTTTGGATTTTTTCGTAGCGTCAAAAATTATCCACACAGAAATTTGTCTATTTTGAAAACGAAGGCAACAACTACAAAGTAAGCGGTTCTCTCTAAATTGTGGAGCTTTTTACGCCGCATCTTGTGGTATATTTTGTTTTCGTTTTAATAAAGCGTATTCAGTGATACAAAGATAATATAAGAAAACTACCAATTCGTCATATGCGAAAAAATATCATTTTTTTCGAAAAATCAAAAGCTAGTGCTTCAGAATTTTGTTCATTTTCAAAACAAAAATTGCAACTACAGAATAAGTTGTTCTTCGTACGATGTACTCCTTTTTACCTGCATCTCGTGGTATATTTTGTTTTTTCAAAACAATGTATTAAAAGTGGTGCAAAAATGCAATGAAAAAATAAAACCTTTTTTTTTGTCCATGGGAGAGTATATACAAAACTCTTGTCTTTTCTTCAACATTGCACAAACCTTGCAGGAGTTTATAGATCTTGCATATACGAAAAAACCGTTGACGTGGTCGTGGGTTTTTGAAGTGGACTATTCGTGGGACTCTAAAGGGTTTTTGTTCGCCATATCTTTAGGCTAGTGTTCGTTCAGCTACGATAGAGGGTAGAATGCTCTACGACTGCGCGCAAATTGTTTTTGCAAATACCACCGAGAGAATAATGGCACACAACTCCATCAGAAGGGTTTTTCCAGATACGACTGAGGAAATAATGATACATGGCTTTTCCAGAAGGGTTTTTCAAAATAAGGTAGGATAGCAACGATCTACGATTCCAACGAAATTGCTTTTTCATATACGATCGGAGATAGAGCAATTCACGGCTCCATCAAAAAAGAGTTTTTTGTAAATATGATTGAAGGTACTCTGAAAAACAAACAGGAGTTTAACAGAATGGTGTCAAGTAGCAGAACCTTTTTATGGGTTTTGTAGTTTATGCACAACTCCAAAACAGGTTTCGCATCAGTTACGGAATCTTAAAAGTAGTTCTGCTACTTGATACTCTTCTGTCAAACTCCTATTTTTTTTTCTCAGAGTAGTGCAACCCACGATTTCAAGAAAAATATTCTTTGTAAATACGATCCGGCATTCAATAGTAAACGGCTGCATCAGAACGGTTTTTTCAAAACTGATTTTCATTCTGCCTCTATCATAGAAAAATACGATCAAGATCAGTCAATATCTTTCACTGAGATGCACAAAACAGAAGATTATTCTTCTTTTTTTTTTAATATTGCTTTCAATTCTCGGGTCTTTTTCTATGATTTGATGAAACAATTATTGACCGAGCTTTATTCTTACTACCTTTAAAATATATATAAAATAATGACATCTAAAAGCACATAACATTCACTATTGTATTGAATAATATCTTCTTCACACTAATTAACCCTTTCACGGCGATTCGATTTTCATAGAAAGTAACATTTCTAAATTCGTTTTATTAGAAAACAAAGTATATCGCAAGATGCACCGTGAAATGCTGTACAAACTACATCGTAAAGCTTATTTCGATTGTATATCTTTTGTTTTCAAAAAGAGCAAAACTGTGTGCAACCAGTTGATGAGGTTGCAAAAATTGATCGCACAGAATCTTGCTTTTTTTGAAAGCAAAAGGCAGACAATCGAATTAAGCTTTACGATGTGGATTATAGAGCGCTTCACGCGGCATCTTGTAGTATGTTTTGTTTCTTCTTACGAAATCATGTTAGGTGATAAAAAGATGAAATAAGAAAGATGAAATTTCACATTTGTATAGAAACAAATGATCGTCTCGCAACCTCGAAAACTGGTCACACAAAGTTTTACTTTCTTTGAAAACAAAAAATACACAATTAAAATAAGCTTTACTACGGAGATTGAAGACTTTTCCACGCTGTATCTTATGGTATATGCTGTTTTTTTTTAATAAAACGTATTTAGAGATTAAAATATGAAATATAACGTGAGCCACCGGTGGCTCACATCGTGGTGAAAAGGTTAATTCATTCATTTATGTAGCAGATTGTTGGAATCATTGTATACAGAGATTTGTTTTGGGTGGTGCCGCGTTTGAAACAACCGCCGCTGGCGGGAATGGACAAGGTTACGCTAATAATCAATTTAATTGTCCAACAGATATTGTTATTTCAAAATTCAACGGATCACTTTATATTGTTGATACTTACAACAATAGAATTCAAAAGTTTTAATCTTCACTAAAACATTCCTTTTTGATTCTTCAACATATCTTGTAATGAAAAATATTTCATTTATCTGCTTATTCTTAACATATCTATCGTCATTTTTACAGTATATCACTCATAACATAAAATAAAATAAAATTTATCAAAATAAAGACAATAAATGTGTGTTGTTTGTTTTTCTGTGTTATCATATAATCATTAACAAAATTAAAATAAACAGAAAAATCAATATATTCTACTTACATTATAATCTAAATTTATCTTCAAATTAAAGACATAGTAATATGAAAAAAAACTTTCTTAAGAAAGTATTGCGTTATGTAAGGTGTTATTATTCAATTTATTTCAATATGATTACTATTTCGAATTACAATGAAAATTGACGAATGAGACATATTAGAACTGTTATTTCTATTGAAAATATAAATTCAAAAGTTTGCTTTCATACTTTGCCATTAAAGAACAAAATGATGTTTCTATCAATTCTTCTAGAAACTGTAATTCGAGTTCAAATATTCAAATATAATGCTTAAACATATTTAGGATTATGAAAAATTTCAAACCTTCATGACTTACTTAAAGGTGATTTTATATGACTGGAAAATCATCATAACATAAAAGGACAGCCCATGCCAGTTTAGTGCAAGCATGGAAACAAAATTAGATGAGACACATTGGCATGTATATAATATTTTCTTTCTGTACATATTATTTAACTATAGTTAAATTTTTATTTAATAAGCAATGCTTATTGAAACGCTAATAAGGATTCTTTTGTTGCAATTGAACAATGATTTCAATGTAGCGTTGAAGTATATTGTTTTTGAGCAGACATACTTAATTCATAAAATAACGTAAAAACGTTTTTTTCGACGGACATTTTTCATTGGGTAACTGAGTATATCTATAAATGAATATGATTTAATCAGATAACGCAAGAAAAACGTAATGATGCAGAAAAATTTGTGAGTTATGTTTGCATGAGCATAGAGGAGAATGAGAAAAAAATAAAACAACGTGCTCATGTAACGTTAATTACATATACAATATGTGGTGAGAATATATATAAATAGTCATTCAATATGACATCGTTATCAAACATCAATCATTAATTATTTATTGATTTTTCAATTCACTATCTACGACGATAATATGTTCAGTTTTCGGTATGTATATCTAAGCTGAAAATAAAACATGAAAAGATATGTGATCTTTGTTGCAAGCATACTTTTAGAAAGTCGAAAAAATGTCATATACGCCATTAAAATACATTTATACTTTCATAAATAGATTTGCCATTATATAATCTCATTTTCATTTTACAAATATTTAACTTAATTGGTCGCGGACATTTTGTCGTAATGTTATACTTAAATTATATCAATGCAACGAAGTGTCCGCGACTAATTGTCCGGTCACTATATATCTGGAATCTAACTTTTGATAATGTTCGATATTTGTATTATAAAATAATACTTTATTTACATATAGATTGATTATTTTGAATTTATAGATAATGGTCAATTATATGAGATTTATTCGATGTCTATTTCATCCAGATATTAATCCATATAACCACAAATCTCGCACTCTTCCTTTATTGAACATAAAGGATAAATATGGTAGAACATTTCATTTGTCATGGATCGGATTCTTCGTTGCATTTCTTTCATGGTTCGCATTTCCTCCTCTTATTCATGGTATTATTCAAAACGATCTTCAATTGACCAAAGCAGAAGTCGCAAATTCAAATATTGTCGGTCTATTGTCAACTTTACTTGTACGTGTCACAGCCGGTCCTCTATGTGATAGATATGGCCCTCGATATGTTATGGTTGGATGTCTTCTTGCTGGAGCCATTCCAACCGGTTTAACACCATTTATCAAGAATGCTTCCGGATTGATTGCAATTCGATTCTTTATTGGTATCTTAGGAGGAACATTCGTTCCATGTCAAGTATGGACAAGTCAATTCTTCGATAAAAATATTATTGGACTAGTAAATGCTTTAGCTGCTGGTTGGGGAAACGCAGGAGGTGGAGCTGCATTTTTTCTTATGCCGGCAGTTGTATCTTCATTAATGAACAATCATGGTATAAGTCAATATTGGGCGTGGCGAATTGCTTTTCCAGTATGTCCACTAGTCATTATTGTTTGTGTTTCCATCATTATTCTTATCTTTGGACATGATGTACCGACTGGATCATGGACTAACCGACACGCGTACCAAGATACTCGAGTTCTTAATGAAACCAAATGTCTAGACAATACTGACGAAAACGTTCGAATGACTGAGGTATCTTCTCCATTAAAAGATAAACATATAAGCATCATTTCCTACCCACCGACTCCATCAATGATTGTTGCAGCAAAGTCATCAAAGGAATCCATCGACACTCACACAGTTATGATTGAAGATGAGATCCCTCAAACTCCATCAGCCATGGATATATGGAAAACTACTATATCAATAAAAACTCTTTTAGTTGCATTTCCTTATTTGAGCTCATTTGGTTCCGAACTTGCTGTTGAAGGAGTTATATCAGATTTTTACATTCAAACGGCAAACATTCAAGATAATATAGTTTGGAGTTCGCAAATGGCTGGAAACTGGGCTTCTATGTTTGGACTTTTAAATGTTTTTACTAGACCTTTGGGAGGATATTTTTCTGATATAATCTATCAACGTAAAGGACTTACCTCGAAGAAATGGTGGTTAGTCTTTCTTGGAGTTATACAAGGTGTTTTCTTTATTTGGATTGGATTCACAAAACTCAGTATATATTCTTTGATTGGAGCTATGACTGGTCTAGCAATATTTATGGAAGCAGCAAATGGAGCCATTTTCTCTTTAGTTCCTGCTATTCATCCAAAATTTAATGGCATTGTATCAGGTGTAACTGGAGCATCAGGGAATATTGGTGGAATTTTATTCGGCTTAGCTTTTCGCTTCTTAGGAACTGATTATCATAAGGCTTTGTGGATTATTGGAATCTGTTGTGTAGGTTCGAATCTTGCAGTTGTATGGATTCCAGTTAAATAAACTTATTGATTAGAACGAATTTATAAAAGAAAACAAAATTTACAAATAAAATTAACAATTTAAAAGTTGTTTTCTATTTTTGCTTTTTATCACTCTAATGAATAATAAAACCAATTAACATAGAGTATTACGTTATCCTATGTTGTTCAATAGTCGTAATTGAAACAATCAGTATCTTGATAGGAAACTATGATCTAGATTAACTTTATGACTTGAAGGTTTCTTTTTTCGATGGCTACTATATACGATTTCTGTTCTGTGACAAATTATGTAAGAGACTGAAAAGTTTATCCCTATTCTATTTTATTGTACAACTTTCATCAGAAAATATTATTGATTTTTGTAGATTGAAAAAGCAAAGAAGGAGAAATTTAACACTTCTTTTTAATAAACGTGCTTACTAGAGCCCGGCGGTTCCTTATTTTGTGGAACCGAAAACCGAACCGGATCCGGAAAATTTTCTTTTTTCAGAATCGGAATCGGAATCGAAACCGGCAAATAAAAGAGGATGGAACCGGAACCGAAATCGTTGGAACCGAAAATTGTTATGTTGACAACTGGAGTTATCTATATGGTTTCGTCCTTAGATCATTTTAGTATGTCAGAATTGTCATCCATTCTTGACATTGAATGATGACTAGAACGTAAGGAAAGAAAACAAATAAATCAGTTAGATATACATGCAGGAGAGATATCCACAATAGTGTAATTTATTTTCTGGATTTTGTGCACTAATATTACCGGTGTGTAAAGAAGTTATTGTTAATGGAATGGATATTTCTTCATTTATTCAATTAGACGAGAACGAAGATATTCTTTTATTTTGGTTACAACATAAAATGAAATCTCTAACATTATTTAGTATTGTTCAAGATTTATATGCTATACCTGCGTCGAATACCATTATCGAGCGCCTTTTCTCATCATCAAAAAGTACAATAACGGATAAATGTACTAGTATTGATGTCGAGAGAGTCAACAAGCTTCTGTTTTTGCAGAAAAATCTGAATTTATTAAAAGAAACAGTTCAACCATTCGTTAACGAACCTGTTGCAACTTATATGGAACAAAAAATGATGCCTCAATCATCCTACAAAACCTCACATGATAATTCAGAACAATTAATAAATACAACAATAGCAAAGAAGCTGAAGATGTATGAAAAAGATGATATTATTTTTTGTCAAGATGGTAAAGAAAATGATGATATACGCTTTGATGATGACAAGGAACATGATGAAACACATTATCTTTAGAATTTATTTATATTGGTATTGATGACATACGGAGATTTCATATTATATTAATTTGACATTTTCTTTTCTTTTTCTTGTACCTTTTAGTGAAGTTGCTTTCAATAAATTGATGAACATGATCAATGAAAATGAAAAAATTGAAATTTCTGGAAAAAAACCGAGTATCCATTATTAAGTAATATGTCATTAGCTATACGGTTCTCAAACTACGTTTTGGGAACCGAA
>JAJEKB010021442.1:4060441-4140712 GCA_022393335.1 Macrotrachela quadricornifera | reverse complement strand
TAACTCAACTGGTATTCCATCTATTCCTGTAGCTTTATTGTTAGCGATCCTTTTTAGGGCCCATTGAACTTCACTTTCTAATATATCTGGTTCCTGTTCTAATTCCTTTTCTTCAACAATTCCAGTCGTGTTGAGATCTTTTCCATAGAGTGTTTCTGTGTACTCCTTCCATCTTTTCTTTATCTCTTCTCCCTCCGATAGAATTCTTCCCTCTTGATCCTTTAGTATTCCTGTCTTTGGTGTGAATTTACCTTTTACTTCTCTGCTTTTTTTAAATAAATCTCTAGTCCTTCCTTTCTGATTATCTTCCTCTATTTTCTGACATTCCTCTTTGAGGTATCTTTCTTTATCTTTTCTTGCTTGTGTTTGAAAGAGAGCATTCAATTTTGTGAACATTTGTTTGTCTCCCATACTCTTTGCTTTCCTTCTATTCTCAGCTATTTGCAGTGTATCTGTAGTCAGCCATTTAGCCTTTTTATTTCTTTTGCAGGTAGGAATGTTTGCCTTCGCTTCTTCTGATAAGATATTTTTCATTTCCTCCCAGAGTTCTATAGGTTGCCTACCTATTAGCTCTAACCCATCAAAACGATTCTTCACCTTAACTGTGTATTCTGAAGGAATGTTGTTAACATCGTATCTTATCGATCTGATGGTTCTAGCCTTCCTCTTTAGTTTGAATCGGAATGTGGATAATAAAAGCTCATGATCAGTGCCGCAGTCTGCCCCTGGTCTTGTTTTAGCTGATTGGATTGAGCTTCTCCATCTTTGGCTGCACATGATATAGTCAATTTGATTTCTGTGTTGACCATTTGGTGATGTCCATGTATAGAGCCGTCTCTTGGGTTGCTCAAACCATGTATTCGCTATGAATAGTGATTTCTCTTGACAAAATTCTACTAATCTATCTCCAGCTTCATTCCTAATGCCTAGCCCAAATTTCCCGCAAATATCTGTTTCAGGTTTGTTCCCAACCTTAGCATTCCAATCTCCTATGATGAATACTGCATCTTTTTTAGGAATTGTTTCCATCATCTGCTGTAGTTCATCATAGAATCTGTTTGTATCTTCTTCTTCAGCTCCTGTAGTTGGTGCATATACCTGTATGATGGTGGTGTTTATAGTAGAGCCTTGAATTCTAACTGAGATCATTCTTTCATTCTTTGGGTTGTATCCAAGAACAGCCTCAGTAACCTTCTTTCCTACAATGATGGCTACCCCATTCTTCCTTTTATCTGGGTTTCCTGAGTAGTATATTTCGTGCTCATCTGATGTGAAATGACCCATTCCTGTCCATTTCAGTTCACTGATACCTAGAATATCTATATTTAGCCGTACCATTTCTGATTTAACTATATCAAGCTTTCCTTGATTCATTGTTCTAACGTTCCATGTTCCTATAGTATGTGTCTCCAAGCAGCTTCGGATTTTCCTTTTGCATCTATACACATCCGCATCTAAACGTCCTTTCGGCTTTAATTTAGTTGCATTACTAGGTTTAGTGCTACTCGTACTCTTCCTTAACTCTTCCCCAGTAACTTGTTGGGTACCTTCAGACCTGAGGGTCTCATCTTCCAGTACCATGTCGTGTTTAGTCCGTTTATTTCTATTGTCCATTGGGTTTTCTTGGCATAATTCTAGAGTGGTTTGCCATTTCCTTCTCTAACGCAGTCCAACTCCACTGATAAATCATATGTTGTTGGTATTACCCCCTACTGCTGCTGCCCTGTAGGTTTGTTTGGATTGAGTTTAGTCTGATGTCTCCGCATTGACCTGTCCATCATGGGTGACCCTATTAAGAGTTATAAACTCTTGATGGCATAGCTCTCAGCTTCCTTGACATACGCAAACCCCCCTGCCACGTTAAGGCATCAATCCATTTGATCCAGAAGGAGCAATTGTTCAAGTTAATGCGAAGAGTGTCGACCTTGGTCTTATGGCGGAGCATCTCTCACAGCATTAACATAAACAATTCCTCCTTTTAGATCACAGGGGAGCGACATTGAGGTGATTCTAAATCTTTATATTTTGGTAAAGTAGCGAATGATTCTATTTGAAATTGAACTCCTCCACCATAGACTACACCATGAGCAGCATTATCATAGAATTTTTGCCATCCCATAGCCAATTCAGATGTCCATTTGATATCTAGTAACTTCTTTATAAAATTATCATGATTGAAATTTTCTCTACAAAAACATCAAATCAATATTTTAATTACATTATATTGATATAGATAATGTAACTTACGTAGAAATATTCAGTACACTTTGCCATGCCCACACCTCATTGTATGTCAAACATGCATATAGACTCTTCATACGAGGATAATATGTAAAACCATGAAGACACATTTCATCTTTTGTTCGTTCTCCTCCCAATGTGATTTGATCTTTATTCTTTGTGTTGTACACACATCGAGTAGCAAATTCATCTCCCTTTTTATTTCAGATTATAGCAGAAAATAATATCTAGATTTACGATAGAATAAATAAAATTCATACTCGATAGAGTTGAATATTCTTAGGCAGACGATTATCAAATTGATAATTAAAATCAAATGCTTCAGCATTGAATAAATATTGAACAGCAGTTTTATTACGAATCAATTTTGTCCATAAACTACGACCTAGTTATGAAAGATAATTAGTGATTATGTATATCAAATAATTAGCTTGCCTTGCAAATGAGTATGAGGAAAGGCAGAAAATACTGTGATGCCAGATTCAGGAAAATGCTAAAAAAAGTTTTAAATTCGTCTCGTTTTTCTTTTCTCGTAGAAGAGAATAAACGATACTCACAAGACTAGCATTAACAGGACAATATGAATCGATGACAAATCGATCTACTCCTGGTGGAATAGCCAGAGCATATGCACTTGAATCAGTGCCAAACGACAGATAACCAATATCATACTGACGAAGTTCATTCCCAATAATAAATTGAATACCAGACGAATCACGACGATCTAGAAAAATAATGATATTATATTCTTTAGTTCGACTAAGAATGTAAACTACTTGAAAGCAACTGTGGATTGTCATAGTGAATTTGAATCATATAATATTTGATGTTAGAATCACCACCAAGGGGAAATCCAGCCTCTGGAGGATACTCCAAAACCTATATACGTACATTCTTACTTTCTGATAGTTTTCTTGTAGAAAAAACTTACACCATCACCACCGACAGCCCAAGCACTAGCAATATTCGATACACATATTTTGATTTGATTGTTAATAGCATCACAAACATCATTAGGAAGATTGTTAGGGTCAAATTGAGCTAACGGATCACATTCGAACATAATCATATGATGAACTAGATCATAATTAGCTGGATCAATCAGAAACTTGTGCTGCAAAGACGAAAGAATATTTAGGAATAAAAAAAGATAACAATAAATTTTATACTGCGACTGCATGTCGTTTAGTTGGAAAATTGGATGGAGCTTTGTATACTTTACAATGATAAGTTGTATCAACTGCTGGAACAACATACTACAGAAAAAAGCTCATCGAATGAAAGTTGAATTAGTAAAGAACGAACATTATTCAGACGAAGTTCAAACGAATCTAAACCAGCAAATTTATTATCCGAAGGTGGATCGCTATAAGATTGAAGTGGAATCATGCGTGAACCTCGTCGAGTTTCATGATAAACTATGTCGCCATTTGTTTTATCTGGATCGACAAGTCCATATGCATATATCAAAATATTGGTACCAGTCTGAAATAATAAAAATAAATGAATATGATTAACATCATGTTTTTACTTTAATTGGAACATCTCTCGAATCACATGTATTGAGTAATCGTCGAAATTGAATGCATGTCCAACCATCCTGTTCACGACCTTGTATAGCAAACCAATTTGTAGTTGTTTCATCGAGGATTGGTTTTACATGGCCAGTTGCATGTCGATCCTAAAGACACAGATAGATTATTACTATTACTAGACTATATTTTTCGTACTTGAAAGTAAACTTTGCCTGTCTGATCTATCCATCCAACACCAATATCAGCACCTTCCATACCACCCGCTTTACATTAATAAATAGTATAATAGATGAACAATTGATGATTTATAATTATTTACCTGGACTTATACCCAAAGCAATCCAACCTGTCGTCTTTACATGTAATTCGAAGGTAATCTCTTGTTTAATATCATCAATTGTCCACGATAGATCAGAGACATCTGCTTTCAGTTCAATTGAATGTTGATATGTGGTAAAAGGTTTAATAGGGCTTGTAAGACTCTTGCATTGCTTCACGATTAACAGCAATAGCAGCAATTTATATGTAAAATGTACCCATATTGTCGACATTAAAAAGAAATAATCAGATGCATACATCATATATCCTTTATATACTGAGCAATTATTATTGCTTCAACGACTTAAGCAAATATATGGATTGATCCCTAGATTACCAACGACTTCGCATGATAAAAAACAATTTTCCAAGTGATCAGCACGCATAAGAACAGTTTATTGCTTAGAAAGGTCAATTACGATGTACTTCTATATTTCTTGAAGTTATATCATTGTCAACAAGCGGGTTATAAATTTAACAGTCAGGTGACACAAGAGACACGATCACATCTTAAATTTTTATGACTGCATACAATCATCGTCATCGTTGATGTCGGTATATTTTTCTTTTTCTCTGCTGCTGATTTTGTTATCAATATTCTAGATTTCTTCAGCTAAAATAGAAATAAAATTATGAACGAAAATACATGCACATTTTATTGAGTTTTTGTTTTTGCTTAGAATAACCTATACAAGGTAATCCTGAATAGAAGCTCTAGTCGACTCTCTCCAACGAAATCTCCAGGAAGTCCTCCGGAAAATGCAAAATCCCCAGGGACTCCATGTCGGGAATCCCCGGACCGTTGCATTTCTCAAGGGACTCCCTAAAACTCTTCGGGGAGTCCCTGAATCACGTCGTTAACTCCCCAGGGTTTTCGTTGGGAAGAAGTCGACTAGGAAGACGATACACACTAAAAATAAATATGTCGCACGAATGTGTCGTCCATATATTTCTTTCGTTCTGTCTGCTAACTGTTCATTTACCTTATTGTTTCAAACATACGGCTATATATAAACAGGACTTTCAATAGGAACGATCTAATGTTTTTCAGAAAACATGTTTCTAGACTTGTCTTAGATTTTTGAACATAAGAAAATTCCGAAAAAATTGCTTTTGAACAAGTTCTAGGTTTTTCCTGACATTTTCTCTATATAAAAAAACGTATCATAGGTGTTCCGAAAAACTATTTCAAAACTCGGGATTTTTAATGGAAAGGACCTATTTTTTGTTTCATCAAAAGTGTTTTCTAGAGCATACTAATACTTTGACGCGAAAAAAATCGAAAGAAAAAACCTTTCCAAAAAAGTGGATGGATCCTCATGGATTCATCCGTATGTAATATTTATCAGATCTATTCTTCAATAATATCTGTTCTATAATATCCTTGTCATATTATTTAATATGATCTTTATTCTTTTAAATATTAATCCTTTTACAAATATTAATGTTATTCAAGAACGAAAACATTATGTTTGAGAGGAAATTCAAGGACTGCACCCAAATAGTAATATTACCTTTTTTTTGTAAACTGACATCTTTATTAATGATATTTACCATTTAGTTTTTCGATGTCTTCAAAGCCGTTCAATTGATTTTTCTCTTAGTAATGTTGTGGTAAGTTTAAGCCAAAAAAAAATTCTGAATTACATTTGTATAGTTGTGGGAGAAAAATGAAAATTTAACATGCAAACAATTGACTACTTTGTATAAAATATAAGAAGAACGCAATACGTAATTGCTTCTTTAAGGTTTTCAGATTTCATTGTTTGTCTAACATATTTGCATTTCTGCATATGGAGAAAAAAAAATTCACCATCAAAAAAAATTTCATAATACAACATATACAAACGAACATCTAAAAAAGAAACAGACTATTTTAGACAGCACACATACATACAATTCGAAGAAAGCAACATCAATGTCGAACAAAATAATTTTATCATTTCATACACTACCAATCGAATTGATGTATAGAATTCTCGACCATCTCGATAAACTCACAATTCTACTATCCTGTCGTAATGTCTGCAGAAGACTGAATGCCATTACAGACACATATCATCGATACCAGGTAATCTCTATTTCTATGATCTTAGTTGTTTTTTGTTGATGAAACAAACTCATAAAGATATATACAAGTGTTGTGAAAAATTTGGTGAGCTTATAAAACTCTACCATATCTTAGGAAATATAAAACGGAATTAAGATACTTCTTGAAAATATTAAATTTACTCTTTTGATTAGTGAAAAAAGCGAAAATATCATGTATGAAATGATTAATAATAACCAGAGCTGCACAGGGCACAGTTTTTTACACACCCACCCCCGTGAATTTCTAGCCTCGTGCCCCGTTATAACGTTATATGACTTTAAAATTTTCGTAATTTTGCATTTTTATGATGTCAAAATTAATTTAGTCATGATAGTTGCTGAGATTTCACCTTCCTTACGCAAATACACCACTCGCTTGGTGTTTACACAAGTTGAGGGCGGCGTATTTGTTAAGATTTCGGAAAAAATGAACATAACTCTGTTTACAAGAGGTTTTTTCATCGCTCACCCACCCCGCCCTGCCCCGTGTCCCGCCATACCCCGTGAATCCTCGAAAAGAAAGCCTCGACCCGACTCGTGAAAAATCACGGGAATCCGCGGGGCTCCTCGTGCACTTTTGATAATGACTTGAATGTGTTCTTTCTTATTCACATTAGTTTGTAGAAATGATTGATCATACTATACATGTTCTACTACGTAAGCAACTATTATAAGTTGAAGTAAAAATTGAAGATTATAAAATGAGGCACTTTAATAGTTCGCAGCAGATTAAAGATTTCTTTCATAGCCCTTTTGCTTGACTATTTTAATTCAACCTGACTCGATATATATATCCAAAAGAATTTCTTTTCGTGAGAACTTTTACTGTAAAATGGAGCTGAAACATTTCTTTGATAATACACTATCTCATGATGAATATGATGACTTTGACTATTTTCAATAACAATAGACAATAAAATCAGTTTGAAGTGGAATAGATTGCTAAACTAAACACAAAGTATATTCTTTCAAATATATCAATTAATGTTGATTATTATTCATTAATCAAAAAGCTAGGTAACCTTCAATTTTCTATCGATCAATTTTACGAGCTTAAATGGATAAGTATTTCTAATCTAGAATGTTAATCATTACATATTTTGGATATTGTGCACTTCCCATATAGTCTCATCTAATATTGTTTCAAATAGTTGCCGAACTATAAAATACTGACCACAAATAAACAGGATAATGAGGTTAAAATGACCGATTATTTTATTTTATTATATAAGCTATTGCCTCAAATAGCCTGATCTCTAAATTCATTTAACCACTACCATCTAAAAAGTCTATCAATCCTCATACAAGATAAAATGAAAGACTTAAGAACAACGCGGTCTAGCTCATCAAATTCTCTTAATCATTCTGTCAAAACTGATCGAAAATATTTTGCGGAAAAAACCCACTGTATACGGGCCAATTTCTATTATCTCTATGTAACTCATTTCAACATTAGTCAAGATCAGATTCTTCAATTCTACTACTACCGATAAGCAAGTATGACTCTGTATTGATATAGATACGCTTCCTTTTGCTAACACTAAATTGACAAATATATCTTTACAATATCCCTTTAATTTCCTGGCAACTTCTGTCCAACTGAAATCTTGTTCAAAAAATAGTTTAATAATGTATACTTGAATACTTCTTTTCACAGACATTCACCACACTGGTCCTTCACCGCATTCAAATTAGGCCACAAGCAGCGCAACGTTTAGCCGCTGCTTTACAACATAACGAAGTAATATGAATCACATCAATCATCTTATTCATCTATGGATTGACTGTTATGCACAGACACTCACCATATTAAACCTCTGCGCCAATGAAATTGGTCCACAAGGAGCACAACATTTAGCCAATGCTTTACAAAAAAACGAAGTAATATGAATCACATCAATGTTCTTCTTATCCATCTATCCACTAACTGTTTTACACAGGCACTCGCCACATTGAACCTCTGGAACAATCAAATTGGTCCACAAGGAACACAATATTTAGCTGCTGCTTTAGAACGAAACAACGTAATTTGAATCATATCATTCTTCTTCTTCTTATTCATCTTTCCACTCATTGTTTTACACAGGTACTCACCACATTGAACCTCTGGAACAATCAAATTGGCAACGAAGGAGCACAACATTTAGCCAATACTTTAGTACAAAACAAAGTAATATGAATTACACGAATATTCTTCTTATTCATCTATGCACTCACTATTTTACACAGACACTCACTACATTGAACCTCTCGAGCAATCAAATTGGTGATAAAGGAACACAATATTTAGCTGCTGCTTTAGAACAAAACAATGTAATATGAATTACATAAATATTCTTCTTATTCATCTACGCACTCACACTTTTACGTAGGCACTTACCACAATGAACCTCCGGTACAATGAAATTGGTGATGAAGGAGCACAACATTTAGCTGCTGCTTTAGAACAAAACAAAGTAATATGAATCATATTAATATTCTTCTTATTCATCTATCCACTCACTGTTTTACACAGACATTCACCACATTGAATCTCGAGAGCAATCGAATTGGTCCACAAGGATGACAACATTTCGCCAATGCTCTAGAACAAAACAAAGTAATGGAAATCATATCAATCTTCTTCTTAATCACCTATGCACTCACTTTTCGATACAGACAGTCACCGAGTTGCTGCTCTCGTGGAATAAAATCAATTTTAGTCTATTACGGCATATTGATGAAATGGTCAAAAACAACGCGTCATTGAAGGAACGAATATGATTGTTTCACAAGAAGATGGCTATGCCAGCAATGTATTTTTACTTGTGGATTAAATAGTCTTCTAGTTTTATACGTGGATATCCTTTGATGAATCGGATTCTTTTTTTTTCGTGGGATTCGTTTAATAAATGCTATCGAGAAAGATATTGTGTTCTACGAGATTAAATAGAGCTTTTATATTTTTTATCGTGGATGTTTTTTTCTAATAAACCTTGTTCCGTTTATCACACCTAAAAGAATCCTATAATAAGTTGTACAAGATGTAAATAAGTGTACAGGATGTCCTGAATGTGATAAAGCAAAAGATTTTTCCTATATGTTTGCTATTTCATTAGTTTTATCTACAATTCTTTTTAAATTATAGATGAATATATTGAGTTTTTATTTATTCTAGCATCCTTCGATATTAATATGCTGAAGCATTACCTTGAATCAAAATACAAAAGTTTTCCTGTTTTTCATGTGTCCAGGAAAACATTGTGTTATTTTTCTTTAATTATTTCGGGTATCTGTAGTAGTTTTTTGTAAATTTTTCAATATCCATGTCAAAGATGTAGGCCACAAATCGCTCAGATCTGATGAACTTCCTGTATATACCCGAAGTGGGATTCCAGAACCGTCTCCGAATTCCGTTTTCCATCTAGTTCCCGACCATTCTCGGATCTGGATTCAATCTTCGGATACGGTTACCGTATTCGAAACGGATTCCAATGATGATTCCATTAATCTTTTACGTACAACAGGATATGGATCATATTCCATCGTTTCCTATCTAATAATGAAAAAATGAAATAGGTTCTCTTAAATTCTTTATAGATCTGGAGTTTGTGAACTGAATTTTTAATATTAGAATCAGAGGTACAGAATTTTCCTCGTGCGCACCCGCGCGGGTGGGGAAATTTTTCGTTTTTGGGGAAATTTTTGGAGTATTTCTGTGTGAACTTCTTGAATTGTTACTTTTCAAAAGGGAAAAATTTGCGAATAAATTTTCCCGGGGGCGCAAACTCAATCGTTTCACGGAAGATTCTGCACCTCTGATTAGAATGCAGGTTCATGTGTTGCTCGATTGGGACGCACATTGCAGCAATAATTTCTACTCAATAAATCGGCGATTTTTGTCGAAAGTAGATATTGTTCCCGCAGATTTTATGCGGTTCATTTGTGTAAATTCACATAAATAAAAAACAAAATATAATACTCGACTGAAACCGAACTACTAATTAGAGTGTAACTCGAAAGCATTTATTGATTATGAACTCTTTTTTAATACGGTAATAAGCAGTCAAAGTAATTTTGTGGGATGATCAATGGCACTATGATAAATTTGAATAATTTGAAAGCTGATTAGAAATGCATTTTCATAATTGATTAAATTTCTTTCGATCATTTTCGATTTAAAACTGAATTACAGACAATTATCGTGAAAATCAATAATTCTGTAACGCAACCATATATTGCATGTATTTTGATATAAAAAATCTCTATTTTTTTATTTCTATTTTTATCTTAAAGTGTTAATAAACATATATTGATTATTTAACAAAAATATTCTCCGAAAATTTCATCGTTAATTTTTCACAATAAAATTAATCAAAATAAAATACATAAAAGATTATTAATAAAAACATAATCAGTTGAATATTATTTTTACCATCTTCTAAATATGAATTACACATGAATTAATGTTTTCCTAATAAGGCATTGATCATGCCTAATTACATGGCAGTAGAGCTATTTTTTACAAACTAAGATTTCATGTAGTAAAACAATATTTTTTATAAGAACTGATCTCATTTTGATAATACGTAATACTTAGATAAAAAATTTATAAAACTGTAAATGCTCTACATTGTCTATTTGGTAAGAAATATACTTCAATTGATAAACGTTCTGTACTACTGTGACTAAACCGCAAGTCAGCTTCATTAATTTTGATTCATTGCTTAATCAACACGACTATCCAGAATAACAAATAATGTCTATATGAAAAATACATAAACCACCACATGTCTCATACAATGTAGAGTCAACATAATCCAAGAGAAAATATTGCTCTTTAAAAATGGTTTCATCCAACGAAAAATATTTCATTGGTTTAGAAGTCGGCAATATGATCTACCAAAGTTTGACATTCCCCTTCAAAGATTTTTGCAATATATGTTATTCGACATAGACTCCTGTAGGATAGTCGCAGAACTTTTACAGAATCGGAATCGAAAACTACCTATTTAGCAGACTCGTGGTATTAGATGACGACCTTGAACCGAACGAACAATCCCAATCAATTCAGAGATTTATTGAAGAAAAAAGAATTATTGAAAAATCGATTTTGTACTTTGAATTACATTCACATACGTAAGGATTAATATTAAAAATATAAAAAAAAACAAACAAATGTTTATTAATATATGTTCTAATGGAATTTCTTCAATCTAATCAATCAGTATCATTGACATATTTTATTGTTGCATCTTTTCCACCATATTTTTCTTTATGTGTATCAAATAGATTTGTTAATGCATCCATATATATTTGATGATATTTATCAATAATTTCCGATGTTATATCTTCTTTTTTTAATTTAGGTAAATCAATTGGTGAACCAACATATGTATTAATTGGATGTCGTTGTGGTAAAATTCCAAAAACATATTGAAATACCCCACGTCCTTGAAAAAATGGTGTTGAATAACCTAATTTTTTTTGTAATGTCATTTGAAATTGTCGAAGTTTTGATCCACGTGGATTAGATATTTGATCATAAAGATCATTTTCACCAAATGAAAATACTGGAACAAGACTAGCACCATTAGCTAAACCAATTTTAATAAAACCTTTACGATTTTTAAGTGTTAAAATACATTCAGATGATGGACGAGCATCTAATGCTTCTTTCGAACCACCCAAAACTAACATTATACTATTACCATTACCTTTTTCTAAAATACAATTACATGATTCTTTTGATGCATCACATAAACCCAATAAAGATAAATAAAAACCATAAAATGGTATTCGAAAATTTGATTTAAGTGTTAATAAACGAAGATTTATATTTGGAAATTTTTCTGAAAAATCTGTTGCTTCTGTAGCAAAATTACAAAATGCACCAAATGATATAATACCATGTGGATGATAACCAAATATATATGAACGATCAGATGGTAAATCACATGTTTTATGTAAATGAACTGGAAAATAATCTAGAATAATATCATTAATGAGAATAAAAAAAACAAAGAAAATGTTTTGCGTACTAACCAGCAAACCATTTCCACCAGGCAAGTCGACGAAACCATTGTTGTCTAAGACCACCTTTTCGAGGATATTTTCGAAAGAAAACCATCCATGTTAAATAAGCAATAAAACTCAAAACTACGTACCAATTATTTGAACGAAGTAAAACTAATGATATATATAAACAAAACCATGGCATAACCCAGAAAACAAGAATTGTAAGTGTTTGACGACGACGATAGAAAGGCGTATTAAGTGGAGCAAATATACGATTGTCTGATGTTACCACTGATTGAGTATTGAATTTTTCAGTGAACGTTGTAGTTTCATATTTGGATTCAAATGTCTCGAAGGATGCTGTCGAACGTCGTATTTCTTCTGTCATCGCTACTCGCACAGGATGAAATGTGGCGTTTTATCTACACTCTTGAGCTCTCTATTTGTTATCTTTCATAAAAGTGGCCACGATACTTGTCGAGAATAAAACAAAAAAAAGGAAGAACGTAAAAAGTTATTATCTTTCGTCATTTCAACTGCTATCTAACTTCTATATAGTTCAAAGTTTTTTCAGTTAGACCGAACGAGTCTATTGTTATCATTTCATTGGACCGCAATGAGAATATTTAAATTTCTTATCGTCATGTTATTTATGGCCCATCTTGTATACGTATTTATTTTTTTTCTAATATTGAAAGAAAAGACAAAACTGTATGTGAAAATTATTCATCCATATCTATCTCATACACATGTGTATGAAATAACACAGTTGATTGATTCACGTATATAAACATTACTTAGAAAAAATCAAGTAACTTTAACGAATATATATAAGTAAGATAGGTTGTATCTAACATACATAAAAACAATTTCAATATATTCTATTCGTAATTTTCATTGTAAGTCTATTTAATTATTTATATTATCGATTTATCTATACAATACGAAACTTCAGATATACAAAGTGTTTATTGCAGAATTTAAAATAAATGTTTATATCATATTGTAGAGTCAATTCTAAAATGTTAGAAAGTATTTCTTATTATTTTTAAGATCATTTCTTTATATCTGTGAAAGATATATACTAACCCATGTAAATATTTTTTGCCTCAAAACGCGTCTGAAACGCGTTTCATTTGCGTGCGGAACGCTAAGAGTGAACGCGTCTAAACGCGTCCCCAGTGAAACAAACGAAGGGTTTAGACGCGATTTTTTTAGAAACGCATCTGAACGCGTCTATAGTTCGACTTGCGTTCAAACGCATTTTTAGCAAAAAACGCGTGTCCAGTGAAACATTCGAAGCGTCTGAACGCGTTTCATAAAAAATCCAAAAAATTTGAAAAACATATTCGAATCCATCTCAGATTCGAACTGAGTCACCATCATCAACATTTTTCGATTGTCTTAGTCTACCTTGGTAGATGGATTAAATTTTACCTTAAGCGATGACGATCAGATTTGAACAGATGAACCATTGATCAGAAGTCGTTCATACACACCACTGAGCTATACTAGCTTGAAATCTTTTCTTATTTAAAATAAAATATATTTGAATGCGAATTTCATCGATTAAATAGTTCATTTTTATAAGATATACTTTTTTCGAAGTTAAGATATTTAACACATAATATGATTTTTCATTTATCTTTTTAAATAATTTTATTATTTTTTAATAAAATAATATCTTTTTTTTTTGTCTACTACATGCGACTAATATTATGATTTTTTTTCATTTTATCGTTTACATGATAAATAATTTTATCGAAGAATTTAATGAATAAATAATTATTCATATAATCTTTTAGTCGGATTATATGGTGAAAAGTCCTTAATATTACTTAAATAGTAATATTTATTATAATTTGCTAAAAGAGTTATGGATAGCTAAAAATTATTAGAATATTCTTTTATTATTATATACAGAAACTTAAGAAAAATATGGATTCTTTGCTGTATGTGCGATTGAACTTTTGTCTATTTTAAAATTATCCTGACATTCTTTATTAAAAAGTTTAATGAAGTTTAGATGAATAAAATATATGTAAACGGATGATTTCGATCACGTAGTTAATTATTTTAGAACAGCAATTTTTGCGTAAAATCGCATCCGATTAAAAAGAACTAAACGCATACAAACGCGCTTGAAAGCATGAGTGCATTCCAACGTACTTGAAAAAATATTTGAAATGCGTTTAAATGCAATTAGTAAACAAGATGCGTTTAAACGCTTTCAGCTTTTTTTAGAAACGTGTTGAGACGCGGCTCATATTTTTTCTGATTGCGTTTAAACACGTTATGTAGGAAAACTGCGTCCAGACGCGTTTCGATATTTTTTCTAATCGCATTTCAACGCGTTTCATATTGAAAATGCGTTTGAATGCATTGTGGAATGGTTTTTAATCGCGTGTGACCGCGTTTTATTGTGAAACTGCGTTTCAACGCATCGACTTTGCGTTTCATATTTACATGGGAAGTATTAATTGCAGTGTAAAACCGAACAAGTTATTCTCAAAATCGATCTCTGCTTAGGTTCATGTTACAAAAATGAAATTTTCGGGATTTGTTTACATTGACGTGAAGAGGCTGTGATAATATTTTCAGTTTGACAGAGATATGAAGCAAATAAGAATCAAAGAATAGCTCATCCTATCTCCAAAATATCTCTGTGGACCCTCATTACACATATATATATATAGTTTTTTTCTGTTTGAAGGCTTGTCTTAAGGACTAGCCTACCTCGTAGCCTTTTTTTTTAAAAAATCTTGCCTTTTGAGAGAAGAAAAGGGAGTGACAAGTTGAATGATTCAAAAAACCGTAAAAAAAATTATTTTTTTCATAGAGATGGCTTCTTATATAAGAATAAACGAGCTTATTTTAAGGAACGAGACCAAGAAATAGGTTAACTCAAAACACGAGTTTTCAAATAAAGTAAAATATATTTGACATTATATTGCATTGGTTATCTCAATTTTGATTTTTCCGAGAAAAATTGACTTATTTAAAGGGGAAGGCGGGGGTTTCTCTAAACTTCAATGAGCCATTCATGAAATATCACTGAACAAGTAGTTGACTTTTGATAGTGTTTCCGATGTCATACTTTTTTGCCAAAATTATTGTATATTGAGCAGGATAAATGCAACGCTATTGTAACAATCTCATATTGGAATGATTCTTATTTAAATAACAGAGCAATAGCTTCGATATTATGAGTTATTCAGCAGTTTTGATTGTTATACATTGACACATTGGTTAGTCTAAATTAACTTTGGTTTTTTAGAGTACTTATGATACTAATAGTAAAATAAATAATTTCATACGTATGGAATATTTGTCAGATCCTTTCATCAATAATATCTGTTCTACAATATTCTCGTCATATTACTTAATATGATCACTATTCTTTTAAGTATTGACCCTTTTATAGATATTAATATTATTTAAAAATGAAAATATTATGTTTGACAAAAAATTTAAAGATTGAACTCAAACAGTAATATTACCTTTTTTTTAACTGACATATTTATTAATAACATTTACCTTTTACTTTTTCACTGCTTTAAAGCCGTACATAAAAAAATGAAACATCAACATGCAAGCAATTCATTATTTTGTATGAAATGTAAAAAGAACGTAATATGTAATTGCTTCTTTAAGGTTTTCAAATATCACTATTTGTCTAACATATTTTCATTTCTGCATATGAAGAAAAAAAATTGCACCATCAAAATAAGTTTTGTAATACAACGTATACAAACGAACATCTAAAAAGAAACAATTTATTCTAGACAGCGCATATACACAATTCGAAGAGACCAACATCAATGTCGAACAAAATGATTTTATCATTTCTTACACTACCGGTCGAATTAGTTTATAGAATTCTCGACCATCTCGATGAAAAAACAATTCTACTGTCGTGTCGTGACGTCTGCACAAGACTGAATGCCATTACAGACACATATCATCGATACCAGGTAATCTTTATTTCTATGATCAAATTATATTTGTATCATCTTTCAAAGTTTCCATTCCTGATTCGAAGAGATAGATTTCATTGGAGAGTATCGTATACTTAATCGTTTTATATCAATGAAACGAATTCAGAAAGATATATAGAATTATTGTGGAAAATTTCATGAGCTTATAAAACTCTACAATATCTTATGAAATACAAAACAACATTAAGATACTCCTTGAAAGTATTAAAATTACTCTTTTTAACACTCTCACCCTCACCCTCACCCTCAAGATGAATATGATGACTTTGACTATTTTCAATAACAATAGATACTAAAATCAGATTGAAGTGGAATAGATTGCTAAACTAAACACAAAGTATATTCTTTCAAATATATCAATTAATGTTGATTATTATTCATTAATCAAAAAGCTAGGTAACCTTCAATTTTCTATCAATCAATTTTACGGGCTTAAATGGATAAGTATTTCTAATCTCGAATGTTAATCATTACATGTTTTGGTTACTGTGCATTTGCCGCATAATCTCATCTTATATTGTTTCAGATAGTTGTGGAACTATAAAATATTGACCGCAAATAATCAGGATAATGAGGCTGAAAAGATCGATTATTTTATTATATTGTATAAGTTAACGCCTCAAATAGTCTGATTTCTAAACTCATTTTATCATTATCATCTACAAAGTCCATTAATCCTCATAAAAGATAAAATGAGAGACTTGAGAACCACGCGCTCTAGCTCATCAAATTTCCTTAATCATTCTGTCAAAACCGATCGAAAATATTTTGCGGAAAAAGCCCACTGTATACTGCCCAAGTTCTAGTATCTCTGTGTAACTCACTTCAACAATAGTCTAGATGCGATAATTCAATTATATTAATACTGATAAGCAAGTATGACTCTGTATTGTTATAGATAGGTTTCCTTTTGCAAACACTAAATTGACAAATATACCTTTACAATATCTCCTTAATTTCCTGGCAATTTCTGTCCAACTGAAATCTTATTCATAAAATACCTTTATTAATGTATACTTGAATACTACTTGCAACAGGCATTCAGCACATTGGTCCTCCCATCCAGTCAAATCGGACCACAAGCAGTGCAACGTTTAGCCGCTGCTTTAGAACAAAATAAAGTAATATGAATCACATCAATCTTCTTCTTCTTCATCTATGTACTCACTGTTTTACACAGACAATCAACACATTAACCCTTGGGCACAATCAAATTGGTCCAAAAGAAGCACAACATTTAGCCAATGCTTTAGAACAAAACAAAGTAATACGAATCATATCAATATTCTTTTTATTCGTCTATACACTCACTGTCTTACTCAGGCACTCACCACATTGAATCTCCAGAGGAATCAGATTGGTGATAAAGGAGCACAATATTTAGCTAATGCTTTAGAACAAAACAAAGTAATATGAATCACATCAATATTCTTCTTCCTAGCTATACTTTGTGCAATTTTCACGGTTTCTTCGGTTGTGGGCGAAGTATGATTATCGTATATTATATAATTCAAGATGAGCATCCAGATGCTCGTTAGCATTAGCCATAAAACGGTGCGAGGAGATAGAACTGACTTGTCGCCGCAATATGTCTATTTTTCATTCCAATAGTAGCAGAAAGATTCCTTGATGAAATCTTGTACATACCATGAACTAATATTGGAGACCGACTATCGCCCATACCAAAAATAGCATTTCAAACAATCATATTTCAGCAAGCGTTTTTTTCTGCTATTATTTGGATGATGCACGGACATTTACGGGTCATTTAGGGGTTATCAAGAAGTGTCTCTGATATAGCCCGAATAACCCTATCTTTCATTTCGACAGTAGCAGAAAGGTCTCTTGCTGAAATCTTATATATAGCATGGGTCAAAATTAGACTTCGACTATTATCTATATGAAACATAGGGTTGTTCGGGCAATATGAAAGACATCTTTAGATAACCGATAAATGGCCCGAATATGTCTATGCTTCATCCAAATAATAGCAGAAAAAACGCTTGCGGAAATCTAACTGGTTGAAAAAATTGGCTAATAGGAAAGAAACCAAACGTGACACTCAACATTATATATATACATATTCATCTATGCACTTACTGTTTTACATAGACACTCACCACATTGAATCTCTGGAGCAATCAAATTGGTGCTAAAGGAGCACAACATTTAGCCAATGCTTTAACAGGAAACAAAGTAATATGAATCATATCAATCTTCTTCGTAGTCATCTATGCATTCACTCTTTTACGCAGACACTCACCACATTGGACCTCTCAAGCAATCAAATTGGTAATGACGGAGGACAGCATTTGGCTAATGCTTTAGAACAAAACAAAGTATTATAAATTATATCAATCTTCTTTTTATTCATCTATGGACTCGCTATTTTACACAGACACTAACCACATTGAACCTCGAGAGCAATCGAATTGGTCCACAAGGAGCACAACATTTACGTAATGCTTTACAACAAAACAAAGTAATATAGATCACATCAATCTACTTCTCGTTGACCTATGGACTCACTATTTTATACAGGCACTCACCACACTGCACCTCGGGTACAATGTAATTGGTCGTGAAGGAGCACAGCATTTAGCCAATGCTTTAGAACAAAACAAAGTAATATGGATCATATCAGTATTCTTCTTTTTCATCTATGGGTTCACTGTCTTACATAGACACTCATCACATTGAACCTCTGGGAAAATCAAATTGGTCATGATGGAGCACAACATTTAGCTAACGCTTTAGAACAAAATCAAGTAATATGAATTACATCAATATTTTTCTTACAAGGGCACATATTTGAATGTACCCACGCAAAACAAATTTGGACCATTGTATCGTATATGGTCATCCATGAATATCTCGTATATTAATATTTTAGCTGCCTTCGTTTAGATTTGCTTTTGTGTGGGTACATTCAAATATGTGTCGTTGTTAGTTATCTATGCACTCACTGTTTTACACAGACACTCACCACATTGAGTCTCTGGAATAATCAAATTGGTAATGAAGGAGCACAATATTTAGCTTATGCTTTAGCACAAAACAAAGTAATATGAATCACATCAATATTCTTTTTATTTATCCATGGACTCACTGTTTTACGTAGACACTCACCACATTAGCCCTCGGACGCAATCAAATCGGACTACAAGGAGCACAGCATTTAGCCAATGCCTTACAACAAAACAAAGTAATATAAATCATGTCAATATCCTTCTTATCATCTATCTACTCACTTTTCCCCACAGATGCTCATTACATTGAAACTCTCGGCCAATCAAATTGATTCACAAGGTACACAATATTTAGCCAATGCTTTAGAACAAAACAAAGTAATATAAATCATATCAATATTCTTCTTATTCATCTATTCACTCACTATTTTACACAGACACTCACCACATTGAATCTCGAGAACAATCAAATTGGTGATGAAGGAGCACAACATTTAGCCAATGCTTTAACAGGAAACAAAGTAATATGAATCATATGAATCTTCTTCGTAGTCATCTATGCATTCACTCTTTTACGCAGACATTCACTACATTGGACCTCTCGAGCAATCAAATTGGTGATGAAGGAGCCGAACGTTTAGCCAATGCTTTAGAACAAAACAAAGTAATTTGAATCATATCAATCTTTTTCTTATTCATCTATGCACATACTTTTTCACACAGACGCTCACCAAATTGAATCTCTCGAGCAATAAAATCGGAGATGAAGGAGCACAACATTTAACTAATGCTTTAGAACGAAACAAAGTAATAGAAATCATATCAATCTTCTTCTTAATCACCTATGCACGCACTTTTCAATACAGACAGTCACCGAATTGCTGCTCTCGTGGAATAAAATCAATGTTAGTCTATTAGGGCATATTGATGAAATGGTCAAAAACAATGCGTCATTGAAGGAACAAATATGATTGTTCACAAGAAGATGGCTATGCCAGCAATGTATTTTTATAAGTGGATTAAATAGTTTTCTAGTGTTATACATAGATATTTTTTGATGAATCGGATTAATTTTTTTTGTGGGATCTGTTTAATAAATGCTATCGAGAAGTATACTATGTCCTATGAGATTAAATAGAGAATTTGTTTTTTATCGTGCACGTTTCTGTTTAATAACGCTTGTTGCGTTTATCAGACCGAAAAGAATCCTATAATAAGTTGTACAAGCCTTAAGTAAGTGTACAGAACATCCTGAATGTGATTTAGCAAAAGTTTTTTCCTACATATTCACTATTTCGTTAGTTTTATTTATTCTAACGACCTTTGATACTAATATGCAGAAGCATTACCTTGAATTGAAATACAACAAATTTTGCTTTTTTTCATGTATCCAGTAATACCTTGTGTTATATCTTTTTAATTATTTCGACTATCTGTAGTAGTTTTTTGTAAATTTTCCTTTAAAGAAAAACTTTTACAATTTTTCAATATACATATTCTTGTAGAACTTCAGAAGCTCTATTTAACTATATAAAAATAAGAATTAAAACATCTCGTCTAATTTTTGAATAAATTGCATCTGAGAAAGAAAAGAAATGTTTTGTATTTCGACACAAAGAGATGACTTTGCATAATAGTGTCCAAGATCGTTAGAATAAATAAGAATTCATTGTATTCACCTATAATTTAAAAAAACATTTCGATAAAGTTAAATGAAATAGCAAATATATACCAAAAAATTTTTATTAAATAACTTTACGGACATCGTGTATATAGTCTGGTAACTGTCTATACGTTGTTTGAAAGCAGTTATGGTAGAAAATATCATCTTTCAAAATCGACGAAGGGCTTGATTATGTGGAAAAACGATATTCGCTTACAAGTGTTTGTATAGCACATTATTGATATCATTTAACCCTTTGGGGTGGATGGTACAAGGGTTGTACCACCTATTTTCCAACGAGGAAAATATTCATTTCTCATTAAGCTATTATTAACTGTAAGGTAGTAGATCCTTCCAACTGCCGTTGAATGCATCTCTTTTCTCTTTCTTCGTATCATACAGATGTTTTTCAGATCTTCTTTTTTCTTTCTTTTCTATAGACTGATGTCATGATCACTTTCTCTCTTATCTTGGTATTAGTAATTTATACTAACATCATAAACACTCAATTTTGTAAAAACGCATATAGGTCATCTTCACTAACACTCACCTCTTGCAGAGTTGTGCGCACAAACGGTCACGTTGTCTAACTCCCAGAAAAAATAAACGATCTACAAAGTTCAAAACACGACCTCCTTCAACATTCACACCCAGAATCTCTCCTATGGTTCACACAAATACCCCAACTGATCCTCACTAGCACTCATCGAACTCCATAATCTACATTGTGATCCGAATAAGTGCCATCTCCAAATAAATCATTATCTAATAGAAAGAGTTTTACATTGAAAAAGTTTGTCAGCGCAGTTCCTTTGGGACCAAAATGTGAAACCCACATATCTTTAAACAATTGAGCTACAGCTAAATAAACATAGAAACCACTTTCTGTATCGTGTCTGTTTCTAATACAGAGAAATGTCTGTATGAGGAGAGGGGAGTCGAAAAACTTTGGCTTAAAACTTACATTCACATTTTTCAAATGTGACTTCCACAAAGTGTATGTATGTATACTTGTTTGTTTGTCAAAGCCAATCAGATGTGAGCAAAAGTTTTTTCTGCTATTATTCAAATGAAACATAGACATATTTGGATCATTAGTCGACTATTTGAAGATATCTTTAATAGAGCTCTAACAATCCTATGTTTCATTCGGATAATATCAGAAAAAAGTCTTTCTCAAATCTGATTGGTTGAAATCTTGTTTGCAACATGGAGTGATAATGGGTTGCTACTATGGTTCATATGAAAGACACCTTGTGATAGTCCCCAAATAGCCCGAATACGGTCATGTTTCAACCGATGAATAACAGAAAAAGTCTTTGCTCAAATCTGATTGACTTCGACAGGCAAACAAGCATACATACATATATACATCTTTCAATGTAAGACCTTTTCTTTGAGATAAGGATTTATTTAGAGATGGCACTTATTGAGTTCTGTGGGTACTAATGAGCAACCAGTTGGGGTATTTGTGTGAATATTAAGAGAGATTGTGAGTGTTAATGTTGAAAGAGATCATTTTTTTTAACTTTATAAATCGTTGAATTTTTTCTAGAAGTCGAACAAAGTGGGTGGTTGTGGTGTTAGCATAAATTAGTAATATGCATAAACTGACGAAAGAATCATTTTTTAATTGAAAAATAATTTCTGTCCCAAATGGTTAAAGTTGCAAATATGGTGATAATTGAATTGGTTTTGATTAGTTATGCTTGGTGTCGTGAATTTTAAAGCATATATGGGTAATTGTGATACATGAAATAAGATCGATCATGTTTGCTACTGGTATTGAGAATGTATTATGGAAAAAGCTATTTAGATAGTGGAATTGAATTATCTGTCACTGATTTGGTTTTTTATGTTTGTTTAATTCATAGTCTGTTACGGTAGAAATAATGGTATGGAGTTTTATGGTTCAGTGATGAGAAGCTGCTAGTTGAAATTTGTTATTTCAATATTTGTCGTGTGCTGTTGTTAGACGTATGTGGTTTATATTTGCTTTTGTTTTCTTTATGATTGATGCATATAATACGTTTTTATTTAAGAAGAAATGAAAGTGTATGATGATGGATAGAAACCAGTGAAGGTTTAATTTCACTACATATTGTTATTTATTCGAAAATACATATGCACGATAATATATAACAGTAGTATGAGAAGTCTAGTTTCGTTTAATTGTTGAATCAGAAATGTTAATACTCTCATTACTCCAACTGAATGAATTCTCTGTTGTTGTTGTTGTTCTTCCTCAAGTTCATTTTGTACTGATAGTAGTTGTTCTAGAGTTGCCAACGCTTCATATATTCATTGATCTGTTCCTAGTCACATCTGTCTCTTGGATCCATTGTTTCCCAAATTTTTAGATCGAAGAACTTTTTATACAGCACCTTGTAATATACTTTATTTCTTCATAAAACGTATTTATGAATTAAAAATGAAATGCAAAATGTGGTCATCTATTCCGTGTTTTCCATTATAATTCAAATAAGCACATTCATACTATGACTGCTCAAAAGACTACAGACAAATTTTATCACAATTATAATTATAATTTAGGAGAAATCCATATATCGGTTGCAAGTGACAAAATCTATATAATGTCCATAAAGAATATTTTGTAATCAAAACAAAAACATTAGCTAACTTATTGTACCCGAACACTAAGAAGAATCGAGCTGTCTATGTCTTATTGCCCTCATCCTCATCCTCAAGATAGACAAGTGTGGATCGCAGCTTTTCCTGGAGTGTCACAAGATTGCACACATCAGCATCAATATAAAAGATCAATTTCCCATTAATATATCCATTCTCTTGATTTCGTATACATTCGTTGATCCTTGTGTATATCAAAGCATTAACAGTGCAGTATATCTTTTGTATTAATTACATGACTTTCTCACAAATTATCGAATAAATTTTTCCTATTCTTGTATTTGTCAAAACGAATCAACCAATTTTATTTCATATGATAGGCATCACCGTCAAGTTTTAATCGATACAAATGAACTTAGGAGATAACGATAAAAGATATCACTTTTGTCTGAAACACAAAAAGTATCTTTTTTCAAATTTCACTGAAAAAACTGATTTTTTTTATTCTTTCAATTTTTGCGATATTCTGAGTTTAAAAATTTTTCAATGTAGTTTTATTATCTGGTTTTTATGATTTCCTAAGTTCATCCACATCGATTAAAACTTGACGGTGATACTTATCATATGAAATAAAATTGGTTGATTCGTTTTGACAAATAAAAGAGTACGAAAATTTTACTTTTCTCAGGGACTTTCGGAACACTCTGTATATCAACTTAAAGATATATTCAAGGCTATTATCATATTTATGATATAATTCTACCTGAGATAAAACTTTCTTTTTATCGTTGTTGGTTGTTCCTACATAAATGTGTTTACTTGTTGTTTTATTTATTGTCAAAGTGATATGAATCTGTTAGTGATATATTTATAGAGGCAATTCATGTATAATAATCAGAAGTTGAATCTGACCTTGAATGATTTACTTGTACTAATTCTTACAGTTAAATTAGATTTAAAAGAAAAATAAAACTATCGATATTTATTTTATAATAATTTAATTAATTGATGACAATTAAAAAACGAAACATTTGACATTTGTTTTATTGTTTGTAAAGCTTTTTTTAAATGAAAAGATTTTTCTGGTGTACCAATAATAAATGTATGTAATCCAAAACAAATAACTTTTGGTTTTGATTTCGTTTCTAAAGATAATTGTTCAACATAATCAATTAATATTTGACTATATTGTTTACCAGAATAACCTTGACACATACATAATGATATATCATTTGTTTCCATTGAATAAGGTAAAATAATTAATTCATTTTTTTTATATAAAATATCATCATTTGTAGCATCCAATGACATACATATACCGTTATCAACTAAAAATTTACAAAAGAAAAATAAAAACAATTAATAATTCGATTGAAGAGATTTATTTTTAAAATCTTAATTTTAACCTAAAATTTTTGATGAATTTTCTGGTACAGCAAAACCAGGACTTAACCATGATTTTGGTCTTCGTTCTTTTCCAAATGCTATTTCAATTTGATTCAAAGATTGTTTTACTTGTTCTTCAAAAGATAAATGTTTAACAGCAGATAACGAATTTGTAAGACCATGACCAATAATATCAATATTATCTTTTTCTTTTTCACAATATTTTAATATATCATCAAATAAATTTGGTTCTTTATCAATTATATATGAATTCATAGGAATACTAAATGGTATATGTAAATCCGAAAATATGTTAAGAAGTCGATTAGTTCCTTGTTTATTACCATAATCACGCCAACCATTATTAGCAATATCAGGTGAAAGATTACTTAAATGTGGCTGAATACAAGGACCACCATGACCATTTATAAATACTTCACAATTTATTATTGGAATAACAGCTACTTGACAAGTTTTTGGCCAATGTGCCAAAGATATTTCTTCTCGTATATCAAACATAAATAATCAAAAATGAATTACAAAGAAATAAAAGCAAATTTTTATCTTTTATTTATTCAAAAGTAGATATATTTACATAATGTGAAATGTGCAAACAATATCTTTATTGCAACTATAAACTTTTTCGAGGCCTTCAAGAAATAATAATTATCTTAAAAAGTAGATGAAGTCAAGATGATATCTAAAGTTTGTGTTTAGGAACATTCATATCATGTTGATTCTATATAAATAAACATCGTAATTCACCTATTTGCGTTCTATCATATTATATATTCTAAATAAATAAGAATTTTGATAAGCCTTTCAAATAAATTCTCATACAAAATCTTCCCAAGGATACATAAAAAATTCAAAAACCTTTACGAAAGTCAAACAAATATTTTATAGTAAATAAAACAACAAAATGGGTAAGTCATTTGCTTTTATCTATTCTATCTAATAAGATTTCTATATCCTGAGATAGTTTTCAATAGAATACATAAAATTCTGATCAAATATCCTAATAAGGATTGTATCGACTATCATCTTTTATCTTTTAATAGTTTATTCAATGTTTGAAGTTCCAACATGTTCATATGAAGAAATTGAAAATGATTATGGAACAATAATTGGACCAAAATCTGCTCAACAATACAAAGGTTTAACTATTCCATTTTATAGTAATACTGTTGTTGAAGGAAAAAATTTTGATTTTGAATGTCGTCCTCCAATAACATGTCGTACAGCAGAAATTCATTTAAAACCAAATAGAGAAACACTTTGGTTAGAACGACATATGTATTTAACACAATTATTTATTGGTGTTGGAGGAAAAGAATCATTTATAATGGTTTTAGGAAAACCAACACATGATAGAACTGATTTAACAGAAGAACAACGTGCTTTACCAGATTTAGCAAATGTTAAAGCATTTATTATTCCACCAGGTTAAATATTCTTTTGCTTTTTTCTAATAGTTTAGTTTATTTTTTGATCTGTGATGCTCTCTGGCCTAAGACGCGCAGGAATAAAATTGTGATTTATTAGCCATTAAAATGGCAAAAAAAGACGAATTCATATTATTGAAATAACCCTTTATTCTTTTCTTTTTCTATTCTAGGTTGTGGCGTGATCATTAAAAAAGGTACATGGCATGATTTTCCAGTTAGCCTTGGTAATCCAGTAACTGTATTGACATTTAATAGTGCTGAAGTAGTCGAAGCTTTAGCTGCTATGCATGCACCAGGTGAAATGTTGGGACAAGGAGATGTTTACAAAATTAGTCTTGAAAAACGTCTTGGAATGAAAATTACATATCAGTTTCAACTCACAGAAAATAATCAAAAAGAAAAAAATGATAACTGAACAAGAACATCATGAGGAGTTAAATAATCTTTTGATTATTTTTCTAAATTTTTTTGTAATCATAAACTTGTGAATAAAATAAATTTTAATATGAGGGTGAGGGCGAGATTAACAAAATAAACTACCCACTATCTGGATTGTTTGAGAAAGAGTGGTATGGATAAGATGGAAGGAGAAAGCTAATGTTAGGACTAATATGTTGTCTGTGAGTCAGAAAAAGGCATGAACACTATGAGAGTGATAGTAAAGAATCAAAGTACAAATAAAAATGATGTAGTTATAATGATAATAGTGAAGTAGATGTTGCCAGCACAAAGATGGATGTGATATCTGTGAAAAGCTTAGGCGTAGGATTGCTGGTAATTAATATGTTCATATAGGGAGAAGAACGAAAGAAACATGTATACCCCATCTATTTTAGCTAGAAAAAAGTTTTTGAGTTACCCATACTCAGTTTTTTATGCCCTTTTCAATGATGGAATTTTTATTGAATTAGCACGAACTAAAATTTTTCGTCTTACAATTTGAAATATATATTTAATAACGGGTTAATAAAAATTGTACGCGTAGTATAGAGACATCTCTCAATGCATTCATTTTCATTATTAGAACAAAATTAAAATGAATCATTTTTCCGGATTATTTAACCTCTTTAATAACAGATAATAAACTATTTTTTCATTCGTTTGAATTATTTAATCACATTCAGATGTCGCTTATTTTCCTGCTCTTTGTATTCTACATACCATATAAATAACATTAGAAGGACGAACAACTACGTATTTATACATGATGATGAATACATCGTATTTATTAACAGATAAACAAGTGCAAGATTTTCTAATCAATGGTTATTTAATTGTTCAACCTATATCTCTTGATGGAAATTTTCATTCATCTATATTCAGTCAAACTTTATCGATTTTTAATGATGAAGGTAATCCAGGAAATAATATTCTTCCTCGAATTCCTCAACTTCAAAATGTATTCAATGATCCAGCAGTAAGTGGTGCATTAGAAAGTTTATTAGGTTCAAAATATACAATGCAACCACATAGATTTCCTCATTTAACAAAACCTGGAACAGAAGATCAATCATGGCATAAAGATTCTTATTTTCTTTATCCAAAACCACTTCGTCATCATCAATTACGTTATGTTATGGCTATGTATTATCCTCAAGATGTATCTCTAGAAATGGGTCCAACTGCAATTAGACCTCAATCACAATATGATGCTGCAGATTGGGTATATGATACAAATAAAATTCCACCCGAAGGTGTTGATAGAATAACTGATAAACAAAATGATGTTCGAATGGTTTATACAGCTGGCACTGTTGTAATTATTCATTATGATATTGTTCATAAAGGAACAGCAAATCGAACAAAAGATTCTTATCGTTTTATGTTTAAATTTCAATTTAATAGACTTGAAGAACCAACTAAACCAACATGGAATCATAATCCAATAAATGCTATTTATGATGCTACAGATGCTGGTTTATTACAACCAATTGTCAAACATATTTGGAATTGGATGATGGGTGGACAAATGACGATACAACAAACTTCTATTGAACAAGATATAATTAACTGGAAAACACAGTTATACAATAAAGATAGTGAAATTCGTCTTAATGCAGCATATAATCTAGCATTAAGTAATCAATATCATATATTAATCGAACAATTATCAAATAATAAAGAAATCTATCGTCTCGAAGCAGCATATGTATTAACAGCTTGTCGATATAATAAAAATGTCATTAATGAATTACAAACATTATTAAAAAAAGAAGAAAAAAATGAAGATCAAGCATATTGTATCGCATTTATCTTTTCTGAAATGGGATCAATAGCACTTGAAACATTACCATTATTGATACATCTATTAGAAACTACTGATTCATGGTTAGTTAAAAAATATTGTTGTCAAGCATTTGGAACTATTCAATCAAATAATCAAAATGATATTGATACTATAGTCCGATGTTTAACACATATCCTTCTTGATCGTGATCAACAATTAGATACAATAAATAGATCTCATGCAAGAATTATTGCAGCATTATCATTAGCTAAAATAGGTCCTAAAGCAATTGAAGCAATACCTATATTAAAAGATTCACTTTATTTTGATCAAAATCGTTATGTTAATGGTAATGCATTATTAGCTTTAGAACGAATTGGAACAAATGATGCATTAAAAATTATTTTAGATTATCTTAAAATATCGAGATGGTGTGCAAAAACAAATGCGAATAGTTTGTTTTAAAAAGAAATTCTTTGTAAATTTTATTCATTTAAATAAATGATTTTTTTTGTAACATATTAAATAGAAACGAAAAATGTATGAAGGTTGTTTAAAAAATTTTATATAAAACATTGAATTTATAGCTTGATGTTCTTCAGATGACCATGAAATCCTCACACATAGTTACGAAAAACAATCAATGAAAAGTTAAAAAATCAAATTGAATTTACGAGTTCGAAATTTCTGTAAACGATATAAAAAAATGACATCTAAAAGCAAAGAAAAACTCATGCATACATTGTTAAAATAGATTACATTTCCTTGTGCGTTGTGTTTGAATAGAATACATTATGATTGCATCATTACTCTGTCCTTGTATACATTTACTCTTTATAGTTAATAAAAAATTGCTATTTCACTTTTTTTTTCTTTCTTTCTTGCTGTTCTTACACAGAACCATTTTTTTTCTTTTTTTTCTGTTATAAACAACACTGAAGTATTGAGGGTAGTAGACTAGCTCGTGATCATAGCAGTAATAAAAGTGAAATTCATCATCAAATTTCTAACGGAAAAATAAGATAAGAATATACATAAATCAATCGAAATCGAGAGATATTGATAAGAAAGAGAATATGTATGCACTAAAAACACAGTAAAATTGATTGTATGTATCTGTCTCGTAACTTGACTGACTTCACAGGCAAAAAATATATTGAAAGAGAAAGAAAAAAAGGTAACGCATTGCACAAACAGGAATAAGTTTTGTCTTGTTAGCGCAAATTTGAGTGTGTGTAATGGTTATTCATCAGTATCGTCTAGCTACACCAGTTATCGATGATGATGACAATCATAGAAGACAATCCAATCGAATATTAAATGATGATGATGAAATAAATAATGCCTCTAGTTTATTTTTATCGACACCTCGTTGGTGGCTTGTAATACCTTGTTTATTATTAATAACATTGGCTTCTGCACCTGATCTTATAATTTTGAACGATTTTATTGTACGTCGTTATGAACGTAACTATGGACTCGATACTTCTGATAGGACTCAACGAACTATATGTCGTCAGTCGTCGACATCAACATCTGCTTATTGGTATCTTCAAGAATATTCATCGGCCGAGACTGACTATAATATAGTACAGCAGAATGCCGCAAAATTTAATGTTAAAAACTCGTTTGCTACATTCATTCCTTCTTTACTTGCTATTGTTCTACTCGGTTCAAATTGTGATAATATTGGTCGACGACCATTACTTCTCTTACCATTTATCGGTAAAGTAATTCGATATTCTCTCATGTTAATTATCATTACTCATGATCTTCCTGATCAATGGTTAATAATTGCTCATACATGTGAAGCATTATTTGGATCATTCGGCATTGTTATGTTGAGTGCATTGGCTTACATCACGGATTGTACACATCAATCAGACAGAACTCGACCATTTTTACTAGCTGAAACAGTCATTCTAGTAGCACGCGTTGTACCAGTTCTTGCTGTTGGTTTATGGTTGCAACGTTTTCTTTACATAATTCCAACAAGTGTTTGTCTTGGTTTAAGTGTCATTGGAATACTCTACGTTTTATTCATACAACCTGAATCTGTACAAAATGTGTGAGTTTTTTCATACGCTACTTTCTAAAATTATAGTTCTTGACAAAGAAAATACGGAGAATTGGCTGAAATGCACCAAAAAAATCCCGAAATTTTCCGTCCAGAATACTGCTTTCATTTCTGGTAATTTCCTGCAGGTTTCTTTTGTGATCCAGTGACTGGAATCTTCAACCTGGATTAACTATGATTATGCAGATCAGTCAAATAAATATTTGTTGTTCATCAAAATTTTGAAATAGAGAAAACTCATATTTTTTTTATTTATTTTAATAAATATTCAAATATTTTTCATATTGTATAGGCGCAATGAGTCTATTATTCGTCAAATAAGATCTATTCGTCTTAATCCAATAATTCGTTGTATTCAAGTATTTCTTATCAAACGTCCTGGTCGTAATCAACAACATCTACTGTTAATTAGCATCACTAATATTCTTCTTTTACTTATGTTATTCGGTTATACATCTATGTTTGCTCTTTTCGCCTACGGTCGTCCATTTTGTATGAATGCACTCAGTGTTGGTTTGCTCGCAACAACTCATGCAATCAGTGCCTGTTTATTTACTTTCATAATCAGTTTGTTCAAAAAACAAAAATTGGATAAAACCTATTTATTACCTATTGTCGGTTTGCTTGCTCTTATCATTGATCTTGCTATTTTTGGATTGACTAAATCAGCCTGGTTACTCTACATGGGTTTGCTAATTAAATAAATTTGAATGTCTCTTTGATAAATTTAGATACATTTTATTCTAGCTGCATCCATTGGAAGTTTTTTTTTCATTACAATGCCAGTACTAAGATCTAAATTGAGTGGACTTGTAGAGCCGAATGAATATGCAATTGTTTTCATTGCTGCAGCCTTTATTGAAGCTGGTGGAGATAAGGCGATGGATGCCATATCGAATGCCATCTACAATGCATCGATTAACTTCTTACCTGGACTTATCTTTCTTGTTCTTGCTCTACTAGGTATTTTTCCTTTGTTCATTATGAGGTGAGTACATATATTAAGCTTTTTCTCATATATTCTCTAGAATTTATAGTTATTTGGCTTTTTCTGAAAATAAAACAGTAACAATATTGGCAACAAATAACAATATAAAAGTGTAATATTAATCCTTAATAAATACTTCATCACAGGATCCAAATTTTTTTTTTTCACACTACTAATCAATATTAATAATTGATAGAGATTTTTCATATTGAATTTCTACAAATGTATGTAAAAATTGTTTTGTTTCTTTTTTTTATTGTTTCGTTAGTCTTGAGATTGAAAACAAATATTTTATGATTAAATCAAATGACGGAATATCAACAATCTAGTTGTCTCTATCACAAAACAATATCATTTTTTAGAGTTTATTTTATAGTTTATTAACTAAATCTAACTGAATATTTTTAATGGGAACAATTAATAAATCATCAATTGACATTAATGGCTTTTTAGAAATTTGTTTATGAATAAAATATTATTTTTATCATCTATCTATATCAAATAATATAATGAATCTCTAGAATTTCATTACTTAATAAAACAATGAAATATAATATGTTTAATCTTCATCTGAAATTACATATTTAATTATCAAAGGTCAATCTTATGTAAAACTGAAACGCGGACTAAACGCGTTTATAGATGTATTTGGATACGGTTATGGTGAAAACGTTGATCAAACACATTCACGCGCATTTGATAGTTACGTTTCAACAAGCGATCGCGGTCAAACGAATCTCATATATAAACGCGTTGCAACAAATGATTGCGTTTTATACATAAACCCATCCATATCATGTACGAAAACTCGTCAGTTATGTAAAAACATAGAAACACAATAAGTACAACGAGCGGTATTGAAACCTTTTTTGGCCGTTATTAAAGGGATATAAGTGTGAATCATATGATGAAACTTCTATTGAAATTATTTTAAGACTACAAACATATCGAAAATTCGCACAACATCTAATACAAATGTGTGCTATAACAGATATGAGTTAGTTATGGCTCATCACGTTCATATATTGATGGGATAAACACACTAAATACTGAGAGAATAGAAGAGGAGAGAAAGAATGAGCCAATAATGACTACTGAACAACACATGAGCAGAGCTATTGATATAAGCATACCAGAGAGAGAAAAAAAAAGGAAACATCAATGGAAATCAATCTCATAACATGTATATTTGTAATTAATAGATCTACCAACTGGAGCTAAACGACATACATTGATGTCTCCTTTGGTGCACTTAAATAGATCTATTCAACGTTTCATTCATACTCATGGTATCCGCATAAGATAGGAAAGACGATATGGCATATAATTTTCGTACAAATCTTATATAAAGTGAAATCAATATCTATTGACATGCATCAAGAAACTTATGGACAAGCGCCATGATAGTATTTTCCAATTTTATATTTTCGATTTTATATATAAAAACTGTAAGTTTGATAGTACTTGAGGGTGAAGCTTTGCAGATAGAAAGAATTAATCTTGGTGAAGATGGATGATTCTCGGTGAAAAGTATGTTTATGTCACAGGCAAAATTTGTTTTTAATGAAGCACGAAACCGCGAAATGATTTGTATTTTAATAAATGTGATTTTTGTAATAAACATTTTGACTTCGTCGACATCATTAAACGATATTGGAAATTATTTTTATAAACAAGCATTCATTCATTGTTTCAGTCGAACTAGTGTCTCTTGTTAAGTATAAAGTTAAACTTTAACTTACGGTTGTATTCACTTTTTGTTTTTGTGGTCGGTTTAGATTGTCTACGAATTATTATATCCAAAGATAAGGAAGCATCTGATTAAAAAAATACTTCCTTAGAGAGAACTTTAATATCTCCCTTTTTTGCCTGAGCAATTAGATTTTAATGCACGACACTGATGGACTTCTCAACTGCCTGTATTCCGTTATTACTCGATAAAGAATACTGGCGAACGTTACATCTCCTTAGACTTAAATAGATTTCAGTTGAGATCATCGATGAACTCTACATCATCCTACGCTTCAATTTATTTTAATAGAGAGTACTGTCGATCTCTAGGTTGGAAATAATTATACATTTTCCACCTTTTCCCTACTTTTTGCTCTATATATATTATAGATATTCACGAATAATAGTTAATTTGAAACAGATTAAAAACACTCTTGACAATCTCTGCTCGTCTTGCCACCACCTGCTCTAGAAAAATTATAAGAATAAGATTATCATAGCAACTGTTGTGAAACAGACTGTAAGAATAAATTTAGCATCTTAATCATTAAATCGTTCCTTCCTTTTTTAGTCGGAAGAGTAATTCTATAAATGTAAATAAGATGAATGTGTTTCGATCAGATGATCAAAACTATCAATATTTCGTTTAGAAAAAATCCAATCGCTGCCTTAAAGAATCTTTTACTCTTTTTTGGTAAAGCAGAAAACTATAGATTCTTAAATTAAAATAAATTCTATCAAATAAACTGGCGGACTCTACATCTTCCTGAACTAGATTAGATTTCAATGAGAGAATATTAGTGAACCCTACATCTTCCTAAATTAGATAAGATTTCAATAGAAGAATACTGGCGAACTCTATATCTGCCTAAAACTTATTCAACTTTGTATAGACTATACTACTAAACTACATTTTGCTAATATTTAATTAATATGAATACTAAATGTTGGCGAACTCTACAATTTCTTGTAATTTAATTGAAATCAATATACATCGTTAGCGAACTCTAGATTTCAATACGAAAAATGCATTATGATACAAAATAAAATAAAATTTTCAATTCATGAATAATCGAGATATTTTAAATTTCTTTTTAATGAAATGAAAGTTAAAACACTTGGTTTAATTTTGCCTAAAAACTCAAGTTCGACTGACACACGTGTATTAATTCATGAAGAATTTAACGAAAAACTAAAACATTTGTATGAATATAATGTGGAATAAATAGATTAAAAACAGTTATAGAAATAAGGAAAACAATTCGACAGGCAACAATTGAAATTACTGTACCTTTAATCTATATTTTTTTTAATATTACAATAAAATTCTTTCAATTATTTCTGTACTACTTCACAGTGATATTGCTTTAGTTATTTCAAAACACTACTAGGATAGTAAGCTTCATTTTTCTTTTCTAGATTTAAATATATTCTGCTTATTCTCTTATCTCACTATATTATTATTGAATGATTCATAATAGTAATATTGATGATATTATACTCCGTATGAATTACTATACGTTAAAAAATTTATTTCTCATCAATTAAAATCATTTAAACAGTTATATAACCAAACTCATTTGATGAGTGTCTTAGCCGACACAAAGTTCGGATCATGGCATGTCAGACTCACTTTCACCCTCGTCTTCATTCTCAAGACGAATAAAAGTGAGCCGAAGACAAGAATAAGCCCTTTCGATAGCTGAAGTGAACAATCCCTTTTCGATAATTGTAAAGTTTTGTTCAATAATCAATCTCAAAGATAAAATCTCTTCCAATGAATAAATGGTCCTGCAATTCTTCTTGCTGAATGCTGAATGAAGACAAATGTCAATAGAAAAATCTCTCTCAACTTGTTCCCTCGACTGAAGGGAGGGTCATATGAAAAAAAATAGTTTGCTGGTCGTCGGAGTCAAAGGTCAAAAAAACATGTTCTTAGAAAAATCTCTCAAAGAATCAAACTTCACGCTTGACTCAACGCTTAAGGTCTGACTAAGGGTTTTTGGGGTCAGGGAATCGAATGGGACTATCAGTTTTTGAATTTTTACAAATAATTTTTTTTGCTAAAAAAGGCTTTTTTCAAGAAAATAATGATGTATATTATAATGTTCGGTGTGTGTCTGTCTGTTACCCGGATCAAAAAAACATGGTTATAGCTCGAGCTCTAGAGGGAAAAATAGGCTTGGCTATCTTCTTCTATATAATAATAATGATGAGTGTCTCTGTGTGTGTTACCAGGTTAAAGGAACAGGAGTGATGGTAAAGATGGGATCAAACGAGCATATGATTATTATCAAAGAAATTTTTAACATTGGTTACCTTTAAATAAATTGAATATCATGTAATAAGCTTTGTTTCAGAGCAGAAGTAGAATTCTAAAAGTGTCTTTAAGAATTCTCTCGCCAGCAGAAAAGATTTTCTTCACAGAGTGAAATCAGCCGTGCAGCATGCACGGGTTTCCACTAGTTTCTTACAAAGTTTGACAAAAGGTTTTCGGGGTCAACGAATCGAATGGCACTATTAGTTTTTGAATTTTTTCAAATAATTTCTCTTGCTAAAAAAGGGCTTTTCCCTCGGCTGTAGGGAGGGTCATATGAAAAAAAATAGTTTGTGGGTGTATGTGTGACAGGGTCAAAAGAACATCCATATAAAAAATAACTAAAACATTCAAAATTAACCTTTCGGAAAACGTTCATTACACCGAAGCATGACAGTTAATCAACGGTATTGCTTATTTCGGTGGTATCTGAATTGATCAATTGATGTGAGGAATTGGTGAGGTTTCCTATTTTTCATCGAAAACAAGTATTTTATCACGATTTGCTGATTTCACCATGGTGTGTAATCAACACTATTGCTTGTTGTGGTGGTATCGGAATTGATGAATGAAGGTATATGGTAGTATTAACTTCGTTAGAGGGGTTTTTTCCTCGATTGAGTGGAGGAGCATACAAAAAAAACTAAAATGAGTTTGTGTGCGTATCATCGGTCGCACGTCAAAGGTCCCATTTGAAACATATTTATTTGCCCCAAAGATTTTCGAGATTGAGGAATCCGAATTTGGTATTAGTTTTTAAAATTTTTTTAAGAGTATTTTTTTCACAAAGGATATGTTTTTTACGAAAACAAATATATTTTATAAGGTTTGAGCAAAGGTAATCGTAGTTGAGGAATCGATTGATGATGTCAGTTTTTTAAATTTTCTTGAGATTATTTTTTCACACAAAGGACAGGTTATTTTACAAAAAAAAATTTCTTTGTAAAATTTGATCATAGGTAATTGAGGCTCACAACTTAAATTGAGTTTACTTTCTGTTACATTGTTCTCCTATAAAACTAGAAAGCTAACTCGTAGAAAAATAATCATCACCTGAGAAAAAAGTTTGATGCATGGAATAGCTAACCATGAGTGGTGCCTCGAAGGGGCGCCGACGAACGACTAGTCGTTCTCTCTAATAGGTACAAAAGTTGTGTTTCAAAGAAGACTTAAAGAATTATGAGTTTTTATGGAGTGCATTATCTCGGAGTTGCAATCTTAATTGGAGTTGAGCGGAATACTGGTGTACCGAAGCATAGGTAAATTGTTTCGGCACCTGACGTTCGGGCAGAATACTGTATTTTAATTACCTAATCTAAGAAAAATTTGTGAGCCTTTTGCGAGAAGCGAATAATGGTTGAATTAAGTAGTTAGAAGGCAAAGCTTCGGTACCCTATAAAGTTTGATGCACGGAAAAGCTAGCCGTTAGTGGGCCCCGAAGGAGCGCCGACGAACAACTCGCTGTTCTTCTGTAGTTAGACATAGTAGCTGTCTTCTAATAGAGATATATGAATATATCTCACAGGATAATTTGTCACAAATTACGTGACATTCGTGGTGACAGCATGAGAAGAATGGGAGCATAGTGAAAGCGTGTAACTTTGTCTCATATGCGAAATGCAGCAGGAGTCATTGTGTGATACTGGAAGCCAACTGATGGGTGGATTCTATGATGATTTAACTTGTTTGTTGAAATAATTAAAACGTGCAAAAGGCGAATGAGAACTATGAATTATCAGCTGCTGAACGAAGCCTGACAGATGGAATGGCTAGCTGTTCTCGTAATTGATCGCAAAAATTGTGCTTTAGTATAGACTCAAATGAATCATTTGTAAATTGATTCTTAGCAGATTAAACCAATGTCGTAACTGTTAAATGATCGCGATCATAATAAGGAGTTAGGCCCATAAAATAATGCGTTCTTTAAGCAAAATTTCTGTTTTATAAAATGATAACTAATTGAAAGAGTTTTATATTCTTATGATTCTATATGGAATCAAGGGTTGGAATATCTAACATGATTGGAAAAAGTTGACTTAAATGTAGTAGTGTAACATTTCTCGGAGAAAAGGGTCAACGAATTCACAGGCTGAGCGCTACCTTAGTGAATTTTACTCTCTAATGATAGTTTTAGGATAGTATAAAAATCTTAAATGATACACGTGTTTCTACTTCGTGTTATGTGAAGAATGTAAATGAAAAATAGAATAGGGAGAGATATTACAACTTTTCTTGATTCAGCCGAGGGTCAAGTGAGTCGAAGCGACGAGCGTTACTTGTATGTATTCTAACCTTTTATATATTATTAATATACTTGTATAATTGTCATTGTTAAATAAATTACCATTTTCAGCAAATTAAATATACATATGTATTGATAAATTAAATAATAATATCGATTGATTTACAAAACTTATATCCAGTAGGTGATTATTTTAAAAAGTTAAAACCAATTTCAATGCTGATTATATGATTAATAAAATTAAGATCAAATTTTTTGATACACTAGTAATTTGATCTGTAAAATTCTTCTTGTACAATATCATTATTTTCAGTGAATAATTAGCTTCAAATGTCAATACAATCATTCGCAAAAATGATGAATATATGCGAATAATTCAGAATGTATTCTAATGATCTGGAATAGTCGAATGAGATTTCTTCTGCTTCCATTATGCCGTATGATCTGTCAAAAATGAGTGAGAGAATATTTTTAAAATAAAGAAAAATAGTCATATTAAAGTATTTCTAGTGTTTATTAAAAAGGTTCAGCTCGACAAAATGAAAAATACTTTGTTATTTTCATGTAGAAAATCTTCTATCTTAGTAGATAGAAGATATTTAAAAATGTATGTAGAGTAGAAAAAAACTCAAAATATTTTTGTCAAGAATGGATAAAGACTCATTTAAATAGTCCTTTAAAATTTGTTTTGATATTGTTCAATTATTCACCATTTTCTGTTTATGTCACTGATTATGAATGTTGTTGTACTTCTAATTTAGTTCAATTTATCTGTTTGATTTCACGAATATTTAAAAAAAAAAAACAAAATCATTGTTTTATTATATTAAAAATTTTTCTCTATAATTATCTAATTACACAATATGTTTCTTGTTATTTTTCATCATTAATGATTTGAATTATAAATACATATAGAAATTAAATCGAAAAATAAAAATCATGTGATTTAACAATTTTGTTTACTTGTTAATTTAGAAAAATAGATTTTATTTTAAAATAGTTACTATATTCTTTCAATATTGTTGCAACTATTGAATAAATCATCATTCAAAAAATCAATTTTGTTATTATTGAATGGCTTTATTTGTACATATGTTGAAAAGATGAAGATATTTGAATTTCTCAAATAGAATTTATTTCATAAATTGAAAAAAAAAAAGAAAAAGAAAAATGAAAGAGTTTTATGATATACGAAGAAGAATAGATAATATATAAAATTTTACTACGTTTAATAATGATGGATTAAAGTCGAATAATTTCTCGATTGACCATCGATTTCATAGACCATCCATTACGTGATCCATCATCATTGTAAAATTTCCATGTCCAAAATGTCCAACCACCATGAGCGCCTTTAAATGCATCGAGTTGAGCTTGAGCATATCGACGTAAATCATTATCACTATCAAAATTGGCACTATCTGGTGATGCAAGTGACCATTCACCAATGAATAACCAATTAGCTGTCCATGCATTTATATCATTTTTCAAATCATTCTGTGCATAAGCAATCAGACGATCTTTGTTCCAACCCTTTAAATAATGTTAATTAGAAAAATAAATAATAAAAAACCTTTTTTTTTTTTACTTCAAAACCACTAATTTGATAACGATGCCATTCATGACGAACATTGTACCAATTGGACCGTCTCATGAAATTACTCCAGCCACTGGTAAAAGGTCCTTGTTGGCTGAGTAATGGAGCAACAACTAGAAGACAATTGGAAAATAGTCGAATACGTCCATATGCATCATAATAATATTGTTTTAATACATTTTCTGGTGTTGATCCTTTTAATACAATAGTAATAATAAAGTTTAAGAATATAAAAAGAAACATCTATACCTGATGGTTCATTAAGAAGACCAATACCCAGAAATGATGAATCATCGTTATATCGTCGTGCTAACCATTCAACAGCATCCAATGTATTTTGAACATTTTCTGGATAATTTCCCCAATGCGTTTTACCTGGATCTGATGGTGAACTATGCTCTATTCCATTTTGACTTCCTTTAGCAGCATGAAAAGAAATTAAAACAACTAAATTATATTTTGGTGCCCATTCTCGAATAGCTCGATCTAAATAATTAATTGCATTTGGAGCATATACACGCCATCCATTAGGATCACCACCACCACTATTATCAAAACTAGTTATCCAATATCCAACTGGAATTCGAACTGTATTCATTTTTGCAGCAGCAATATCACGAAAATCTTGTTCAGTAATAAATGTATCACGATGTTGTTTAAATCGTACATCACCTTTTTCATGACCTTTATCAAAGAAGAATAAACAAATTTATATATACATTAATCAATAAATAATATTTACCAAGATATCGCATTGTTTGAAATTCTCCTTTGTTGGCAATATCATCTGGAACTCCATTCCAAACCGGTGAACCTACTGTTATCCAATGTTCTGCAACAAGCCAACCACCAATATTTACACCTTGCATTGGTATATTATCGTTCTTTATATCTTCTCTCAGAGTATCCAATGGTCTTTAATTAAAAAAGAAGAATAATTCAGAATTATTTTCTCAATCTTTTTCCTACCTGCATTCAACTTTTATTCCTGTTAGATTTATTTCATATTTTTTTAGGAAAAATTAATAATATATATCGATTATTTCATATTACTTGTGGATTTCATCTAAGCATACCTGATTTTGTATTATATGATGCAGTTTTATTCGATTCTGTTGTTTTGTCAAGTATATTACTTTGAATACTCTGTGCCTTGTCATTTTTTGGTTGAACAACAGTAGCAGCATTTGTGTCTGATTCCTTTTTTGTTGCTTTATCTAATAAATGAAAACAATATAAGAGAAATATTTGCAGAAAACGATTTTTTTAATATAGTTTATCAAAATTGATTCAAAGTTCATTTTACAGATGTTTGCAAAAAAACTTGGAAACCTTCTTTCGCAGATATCTTCTTCTATACAAGTGCTGTTCGAATTGTTTTATAGTGTGGTAGATAGCTCACAATAAATTCTATGTAACAAAATAATCTCATATTCTTTTGACTGATTTATAAAAATATCTGTCGAGGATTTATCCCTCAAAAAATTACTTTTGTAGTAGATAAAAAAAGTACAAAAATAAGAATAGCATTCGAGTTCTTTGCATCTTGTTTAATATATTTTATCTTATTTATTGGAAATATATTGAATTTGTTAAATTCCTACTATTGTGGTTTTTTGGTTACATCAATGTCCAAAATATTTGATAATATATTTAATAACAAAAGAAAATAGAAAGAAATAACTATGCATTTGTTTATAATTAATTTTCAAGCAAATTTTATAGAGTGAAAGTAGATTTATCAATATTTAGAGAGGTCTTCCTTCTTGATTAAAATTAAATTTTATAAAACAGAAGATAAAACTTTACTTCTTAAGTATTTTTTTTCATTATTTTTGTTTCATACGATACACTTTACTCATTGAAAATTTATCAAAATTGGACAGATTAACTGTCTCGCAAGAAATAAACATTTAGAATGTGTTTTGCATTAATTATTATATAATGAATAAATATAGAACAATAATGAATATTCTTTTTTTTAAATTAATTTCTCATTTATTTTTGTCATTATGTGTAATTAATTCTCTTAAAGTCTTAGATATGCTTTTCAGTGGAGACAAAAGTATTTGTTTTCTAAAACAATTTTTGTTATTTAATATGATCTATATAACAGATATATGATCAAAATAGGTCACTTAGATATCGAAGTGATAAATAGTTTTAAGTTTCAATAATGAAAATTCATCGCTTTTCAATACATTCTTTAAGATTTTCATCGACTAAGTTTACAAATTCTTGTATTATAGAAGAATATTCTGTCAAAATGGTAAATAGCTTTGTGTTAGAAGAAATCTTTCAATTGATTTATATAAAAGAATTTTTAATCAATGTATTTTACATAAGAAATATAGAAAACCATTTGTTTAAGAGCGCAGTTTTAATACTTATTCTTATTCTACATTAAATATCAGAAGAATTCTCTGCTTTCAATATGAAGAATTTTTTTATATTATAGGTAAAATAGAAGGAAATAATCATTTATTTCGCAGTATGATTGATAAAATGTTTAGAAGATAGAGTCTATATTCACTTACCAGGAAATAACTTGGCTGAAATGGAGGGAGAGGGTACTGGATGCAGAAGAGGAAATGGTGGTTGTATTTCTCGTAATTGAATTACATAAAGACCATTACCTTGAGGGAGCCAACCACGAATTTTAAATTGTGTGGCAGCAGGAAGAAGTATTTCATCTTCTGATGGAAAATAAGAATGTTGTCGAATATCTTTACCAGAATCACATTCGATAGTGAAAAATGTTCGTGCACCTGTCGTACCCAAAAAAAGTTCCGATTTTAAAACATTAATTGAGGTTGTACAGGAAGAAAATCCCCACCACACAACTGTGTCATTTGTTTTATACTGTGCACTTAGATCTAATTTGACTCCTCTATATACGAATTGTCGTGCACTTGGAATGCGAGAAAGTGCAGTAAGAAATAATTTAAGATAAAGAAACCATGGTTTGAGTTTATCTCTATTTTCTGATCGAAGTGTAGCATTTAATGCACAATAAAGACATTTATCATGTGGTTGCCATCCCATCGAATAAAGCATAATAGAAGCTGATTCATCAATTGTTAATCCGTCAGCTGGGGGATTTTTACATCTTTGTTTGGCAACATATGCATAACTTTGAACTGCAGGTAGAGATGGAACAAGTGGTTCAACAGCAATGTCAAGTGAAACAAGTGGCATATCTTCATATCCACTAATAGGCATCAACATTTTAAGTGGTTCTTCAGATATATCCGATAAACGTAAAATACGTTGTGCGGCATTCTCTTCTCCTATCGCATTTGTAGCCATGTTGAATGAAAAATAATTTGACTAATATGTTAAAAGAAGATTATCTAAAAAACGAAATAAATCATCCTTTGACAAGATTGTTGCCATCAATAAAGACTCAAATAATTCTGATATCACTGATAATTATTAATGCAATGGGTGTTGAATAATATTTATTATAATCAACATAATGAATTTAACGTCTCTTGGCATTATTCAAACGATACTGTCATAATCTGTTATATAACAATAAAGAAAATAACTATTTTCTCTCGAATTTCGCACTTTCAAGAATTATTGATGAAAGTCTAGCGATGGTCCTATAGTGATTCATAAAAGTTTCACTGAATCTTTACCGAAAATTATGCAGATCTAACGTTAGGGAAGTTAGCGGCAGATTGGAGTAAAACAAGGAAACATTCGCACACAAAGCTGTGTCAAAAACCACGACCAGTGTGTCTTATAGAGCATCGAATATACCACAATTCAACATAATTTAAAAACTCAAATATCGAAAATCAAACCCTAAAAAAATTCAAATACATCATTTTCAAGCTACATTTTAGCTAAAAACACGGCTAGTACCAGTGGATATTCATCTACAAAGCTGTGTCAAACGAAATAATCGGTGTGTCTTGCACAACTCACCGAGATCTATCAAACGCACACGAATCCAAAATCATAAAACGCAAAATCACCATAAAAACTCACCTAAAACCCCCAAAACACCAAAATAAACAAATCAAACGCCCTGATATTCGTCAATAGAGCTGTGTCCAATGAAAAAATAAGTGTGTCTTATGTAACTCGGCGAGCTCTATCGATTGGTATATAACTTAAATACTTTAGACGTGATACAACGTTTCCAACAGCCAAATACCGGGCCCAATCATATGGGTTAAAGGGTAATCTAACCTGAGATTCGCTTAACTGATTGTGTCAAGTAGGAAAGTGAGTGTGTCTAATGTAACTCGGTGAGCTCTATCGATTGGTATATAATTCAATTGGTTCAAATAAGCAAAACGTCGCCAACAGGGAAATGCCCATTCGTATGATATGGACTGTAGGGTAATATATACGAGTATTTGTTTACTAGATTGTGTCAAGTATGAAAGTGTGTGTCTGATGAAAATCGGCGAACTCTATCGAATGGTTTATAACTGAATTAATTTTGACACGATAAAACATATGGAATAGCCAAATAGTGATCCTCATGTTATGAAGCCGAGGTTAAATACATATTGAGTTTTGCGTTGTTGTTTGTGTCGAGTATAGAGGTAACTCTGTCTTTTATAACTCGGCGAGCTGTATGGAATGGTGTAAAATTGTGTCAATTTTGACTTGGTTAAGTGCTTTTTATAGTGAATAACGGGTCAGAATATCGGAGTTCCACGAGTAATCCGTCGAGAGATTCGCATGATTGATTGTATGAAGTGCGGAAGTGGATGTGTCTTCTATACAAGGGAAAATAACTGATCACTGGGAGTGATTAGTGAGGATTAGTTCTCTTTAGCGCTATTATCGAATCCCTAATGAACTGTTTTCACTTTGGTAAAAGATGACACAATGAAGATTGTATAAGCGATATTCTTGTTTGAGAATCTTGTTCTCTGATAATGGATTTAAAAGATTGAATGAAGATTCGTTAATTAAAATCTATAATTATCGATGTTTAATAGTTATATATATTGAAGTTGGATGCAGAAAAATTCTTTTAGAAAATTCATAAAATTTTTGAAAATATTTATAACCATTTTTGAGTTTTTGTTCAGAGACTTTTTTATATTTCTTTGTAGAATTTGGAAAAATTTTAAAATTCGAGTTACACCGTGACTTTTCACCGAAGTTCAAGTTATATAACTCTTATTTAAAAAAACTTTTTCTATTTAGGGTCCGTCAGTGATCTTATGAAATCTCTCTTGAATAATCATAGTTGACCAATTATTACATAATTATTAATCCATTATTTGTTATTAATATTTTGCGAGAAACGTGATCCAAAAGGTGATCCAGATTGGGGAATTGGAATATGTAGGTTGTTTTGTTTAATTATTTTCTATGGATAAATCGTCAGTATTTAATTAATTTTTAATTATTGACATTGCGTATAAAGCTTGACGGAAAGGTAATCGAGCCTGGAATGTTTCACTATGAGATTAGTATTGCCTAATTAGTTATTAACTGATTATCACTTATGAATATATCGCGTAAATTTAACCAGTAGGGGTGTTACTTTATCTTTATGTTTCGTTATAATAAAGAATAAAGCATCGAAAATCTTTACCTGTATTTTAAAAAGAATAAAGATAATCTTTATTTAAAAAATAAAGATAAAGAAATAACGAAATCTTTATTTTTTATAAAATAAAGATAAAGTAAATGTTTATATTAATAAGATAAAGATAAAGATAAACTTTATTTTAAAAAATAAAGTTAAAATAAAGAATAAAGAAAAATTTTCTCAGGAATCGGTAAATAGATAAATAATTGATATAAGAACAGGTAATATTGATTGCAGTATTTTCTATCCCCAGCCACATTCTAATATGGAATAACATTAGCAAATGAATGTGAGACATAAAAAATTTATGGAAAAAATTTTCTCTCTACAATCTTTTTCCACCTATCTCCTTAAAGTATTTGGCGATCTACTTAGAAAAGATAAAATTTTATCTTTTTAAGAAAAAAAAATTTCTTCATTCTTTACTTTATCTTTATTTTTTAAAATAAAGTGAGTTTTTCTTTATTTTTATTTTTCAAAAATAAGGATTATCTTTATTCTTTATAAAATAAAGATAAAGTAATACCCCTATTGACCAGAGACATATCAGGGTGTAGAATGTAGATCTGAGATCAATTTTGTCAATTGATTAATTTTTGGATAAGTGATAATTAATTAGACATTATTTACTAATTTTTCTAAAAATTCGACCACACTTAATCTTGAGGATGGACCATCTGAGTCTGAGCTGAGTTGTTAATAATTACTTAGTTTTAATTAATGAGATATTCATTTCTAATAGTTTCAATAACACTTGGTCGAGAATAATAAATACTAGAAAATCTGAGTTTAAGATTGATGTTTACTTTTCTTTTTTACTACCATCAGATCTACACTTTTTCTCGAAAACTTGATCGAAGAATATCTTGCACGAGCAAGCTGAATCATGCCTAAGCAATCATCGGTCAAGTACAGTGTCTTTACCATGACCATTTTCATATTTCACAGATGAATAATCCAATTAGAACTTTCACGCGATGGTTCTATGATAAAGAGCTAAGCGAGTCTGCAGACACCTGCTACTTGTCCCATTAGAAAAAGCTAATCGAGTTGTATAAGACACACTCATTCCTTAGTTGACACAATCACAAAGGCGGATCGTTCCTAGGGTAAACTGTGGATATTCATCATCGGGATGCCTTGCCTCTATAAAGCTTTTAATCAGGTCGAGCTCAATATGATTATATACCATTCGATAAAGCTCGCCAACTTACATAAGACACACTCACTTTCCTACTTGACACAACCGATTAGGCGAATCGCAGAATACATTACATTTGTGTTCATATCATAGGGATCGGTATTTGGCTGTTGGAGACGTTTTATCGCCTTAAAACTAATTGAATTGTATATCGTTCGATAGACCTCATCGAGCTGTATAAGACATACTCCCTTTCCTACTTGACACCATCAGTTAAGCGAATCTCAGGCTAGATTACCCTTTAACTCGTATTATTGGGATCGGTATTTGGCTGCTGAAGACGTTTCATCGCCTCAAAACTAATTGAACTGTATACCGTTCGATAGAGCTCGCCGAGTTAAGTTAGACACACTCACTTTCCTACTTGAAACAATCGATTAGGCGACTCTCAGAATACAATAACTTTGAGTCCATATCAGTGGGACCGGTATTTGGCTGTTGGATACGTTTTATCACGTCAAAAGTATTTAAATTATATACCATGCGATAGAGCTCAGCGAGTTCTGTGAGACACACTCACTTTCCTACTTGACACAATCAGTTAAGCGAATCTCAGGTTAGATTACCCTTTAATCCATATGATTGGGTCCGGTATTTGGCTGTTGGAGACGTTGTGTCATGTCGAAAGTATTTAAATTATATACCATTCGATAGAGCTCACCGAGTTACATTAGACACACTCACTTTCCTACTTGACACAATCAGTTAAGCGAATCTCAGGTTAGATTACCCTTTAACCCATATGATTGGGTCCGGTATTTGGCTGTTGGAAACGTTGTATCACGTCTAAAGTATTTAAGTTATATACCAATCGATAGAGCTCGCCGAGTTACATAAGACACACTTATTTTTTCATTGGACACAGCTCTATTGACGAATATCAGGGCGTTTGATTTGTTTATTTTGGAGGTTTTAGGTGAGTTTTTATAGTGATTTTGCGTTTTATGATTTTGGATTCGTGTGCGTTTGATAGATCTCGTTGAGTTGTGCAAGACACACCGATTATTTCGTTTGACACAGCTTTGTAGATGAATATCCACTGGTACTAGCCGTGTTTTTAGCTAAAATGTAGCTTGAAAATGATGTATTTGAATTTTTTTAGGGTTTGATTTTCGATATTTGAGTTTTTAAATTATGTTGAATTGTGGTATATTCGATGCTCTATAAGACACACTGGTCGTGGTTTTTGACACAGCTTTGTGTGCGAATGTTTCCTTGTTTTACTCCAATCTGCCGCTAACTTCCCTAACGTTACAAATGTCTATCTAGATCCACTTTTTATTTGAAATCATTCTTGACATAGCAAAAAAGGATTCCAATCCACAAAACCGACGCTACTACAGAGTGATAAATGAACTGAGCTAAAATTGTAGAATTTTTCATATTAACATTACTGAACAAGGTTTCGTAATACCTAAATATTTTTAAAATTATATGACACCAGTCGATGACGCGATCTTCAGAACAAAACGTATTTTTTCTGATATTTTGTTATGAAAGCGCGAATAAGAAATTACCAGATATTGAGATTCTCTGAGAGTTGTTCAAAAATGGATCAGAGCAATGAACTCCAAATTTCAAGGTAAAAAACATATTGCATAAATCGATATCATCTTCAGATGTCTCACAAGTTTTATATGTGCATAAGAAAATTTACTCAACAAATTATGACACATTCATTCTGTGGTGGAAATATTCGTGAACGTTTAGAGCTGAGATTTCAATAGTAGCTAAAAACTTATCAGTTAGAAATTTATAAACTCATATTTTCTCATTGCTAAACTAAGGAAAACCGTTAAAAATGAGTAGAACAGGCAAATTTTAGTCATTTTTCAAAATTAAAAAAAAAGTGATCGGTGAAAACTGGGAAAAGACCGGCCGCTTTGAAAAGTTAGTCTGGACCAGGCCAAACGAATCGGCCCGATTCCAAGTCTGATTAGCCATGCTGAGTCAACTGGCGATATTTGTTTTTTGTTTCAAAGCGATCTGATGTGTTTATAGAATGTTTTTTGCAGCATAGCCTTGCTCAGTCCTACAGGGAGAAAATATCAAACGTGAAAAAACTGCTATAAGCATGTTAGAGCGTTTTTAAACAAAAAATAAATATCTTCAATTGTCTTAACACAGCCAATTAGCCCTTTTTGGAGACATTTCAGAGTGATAAGTGATCAGATATTCTAAAGAGGAAATTTTTGGAAAATCCTTATATTTCCTGAATGGAATTATGTAGAAATCCAGATGAATGAATCCTACAACGAATCCGATCAACTAACAAAGTCCAAACGGAATTTAGATTGCAAATTCACGAACAAATTTCTTGTGTTGGAATTCGGCAACCATCCGACCGAATCCAACTGTCAGATTCGATAGAAATTTCAGCAGCCGGATTCCAAAGAGATTCCTGTACAGTCCTCCCGGATTTCGATCGATTCCTGCAAAATTCGATGAGATTCCAATAGTAGAGATCCAACGGTAGATCCGCAATCAGGATTTTGATGGGATCTGATCGAATTCACTGCCGAATTATTCGTCTCTGGAAGGTCAGCATTGTGAAGATCGCTAAAGAGAAGATTTGCTATCGTATTGAATGGTAATATCATATTTTAATCTAGATAGATAAGAACCTAAAAGTGCATCTAACTTGATTTTTTCAAAATTTTCATTAATGTAATTCTCTCTTACAACTCATGCAAATGGTATACACTTTTTTGCTTGATAACTTAGATTTTGTGTCTGAAGTATCTATACTCAATACTTTTCCACGATGGAATATGATAAAAATAGGAAAAAAACAAAAATGGGCCGAAACTTATGAAATATGCTGTGCCTATAGACGAATTTTCAGATCTAAATTTCGTAAATCGATTTTTCGGTAAATATATTGAAATCGGTCGTAACGTATAACGGAAAGTCCGTAGATCTATGTCCTTTTAGTCTTTATATTTACTTGAGGTTTCGTATCGAATGGTATGTAAACAAACCGAATCAGAATGAAACACTCGGAAATATTTCATGAAGATAATTTTAAAACGAAATGGTACAGTTTAAAATCTACTAAATGATTAATTGAGAACGACGAAAATGGTTTGATAATCTATTTAAAATCAAGAAGAGTCTAGTCGGACACGAAAAGATGCATTTCTCCTTTTTGTTTAATCCTTTTTCATTGATTTCGGTATTGAATTTCATTGGATAAACGAATTCTTTTCTCTAATTGAAATTTCCCAAACGAAACAAATATTTGTTTGAACTTACTTGAAAATCGCTGCTTTAATTTCAAATGGATGATATTCTTGTTTTTCTCGACTTTAACATCTTCAACACGAAAGCAAACACCGGGTGTGATTAACTCTTCTTCTTCGTTTTGATATTCGGATAAATGACTGAGGTCAGCGATAAAAGCCCATTGGACTTCCATAATAAATAAAGTATTTCCGAACTGTTCTGCCTTTTCTCGATTACGACTCGTTGATGTAAAAGCTTGAAATGATCCATATTCGTCTTTATCCTCGGCCATGCGTCGATATCTGTCGATCATTTCGAATATCAAATTTGCCCCTCGATACAAAGTCTTATTCATTGTTACTTTTGAATTGAAAGGGTCGTCCCATAATAACAAACAAAAGGGTCCTAAAGTGCGAATTTTACTTTTCCAAATTTCCTCATTATCTTTGTCTCCAATCAGTCTCATCGTCTCGTTCAATAATTTGTACAAGAAACTTTCCAACGTGTACAAATAAACGCAGCATTCCCAAACTTGTTTCATTGTACTGTTTTTCTGTTCGAGAAGGTGATTGGCTATTTCTTCTGCTTCACATCGTTTCTTCAGATGTTTTCCTTCTTCGATAATGCCTTGTGCTGCTCTTTTAACGATCATCGGAATCAGTTTCGGTTCTTTCGATGGTAATTTGCTGTCTTTTAGTCCCAAATATCTTCGAACTTCGATGATAAAAGGGGAAATCCAACCATATTCTCCACCGAACGAACGCCCACTGGCCACAGGAAGATCGACAAATCGTGTCTCGCGCAAATGTTTGTCTTCTCGATTTCTGATGAGACGCTTGACAGGCCGTTGTCTGTAGACGTCGGTGATTGATATTTGACGACCTTCCTTGAAATCAATGTAATATTCGTCGAGAACAGCTCTTGGCTGATTGTTTGCAAACGCTCTTTCAATTATGATGTTCTCCACATCTGAATAGTGACTCCATTGCGCTTCTTCAAATGTCGAGAATGGATCTTGATTGGATTTCCACATCCACTCGACATCCTTCAACGATATCTGTGTCTTTGATGTTGACAAACCCATTTCTCGTTTCTTCTCTTGTCTGAAACATTAACAAATCTCTCTTCCTATCGTTTTACTTATTAAAATTTTGAGCAATCTCTGTCTTGTCTTTACAATTTTGAGAATTATCAAATTTTTTGACAAAAGGGGAAGCTATTTGGATGATTACTACCAAAAGACAGATTCAATTGCTAATCTATGTGGTCCGTCTTAAGTTTACGTTCATTTTATTCTTGAAGACAAACAGACTTACCTGCCGTAAAAAGACTGAAGAAAAAATTTGTGCCTTAGAATTATTACGAAAATAAATCAACAACAACGCTGTTCGTTGCACGGCACGAAAGAAATGAGTGACTGCACCGAAGCACAGCAGAGTTTTGTTGTTCACTCAGTTTTTTTTTTCGCTTCACTCTCGTGAAAAAAATGAAAGAACACTGGAAAAATTTTTTCGTTTGGTTTCTTTTTAAAAACAAACTGTCATTCACTGTTATAGTTTTGCTCGACGTAACGGAGGATGAGGGTAGGTGGATGATAGGTGAGGTATGGAGAAGCATATTTGTCCCACATTTACCTTTGACAATAGAAAATAATTGGTTTCCAATTGAAACAATCCGAAATGAATTTGTATGACCGTTTGTTTTGTTATTATTCACTATTGTATCTGTGAGTTTGTATAATGTATAGTAACTGTTGTCTTTTCTAAATTATTGATCAGATCAACAATTTCTAAAGGAAAGTGAGATCAACAAAAAGCAGATCGTATCCCGGACATTTGTTCGCTGCTGTCAGAGACGAAATCAAAGATGAAGACAATGGAATGTAAACCAAACATATTCATTTAAAAAAGACTCTGTCCTTATCAGAAATGAATAATTTTTAAGCTGAATATACATTCAAATATATATGAACATGGATTTTTATTCGATGACTCAAACCTCTATCGTTCTCTAACTAAGTTCGTCTCCGTTTGTGTCCATCAATGTATTTTTCTTTCACCCAACTACACCCCCATGCAAATACCCAGCAGCTAATGATGCTTTCGTTTGTTAACATCTACTTTTCATCGAATGTTGAAAAGAAAACAAACGAGTGAAAGTTTCGAGTGTTCTCTGCTTATTTTGACGAGACAAGAGAACAATACAATATGAATGAGCTACACACAAACTACTGCATTCAACTTCAGTTACTTTTTCCCAGCAATATTACGAAGTCATTGATTGCCAATTAACTTTCAAAATTCTCATAGGATGAGTAGCGTTAACTGATGCAACTAGATGAAGTCAGTGTTTCAATTGATCGTTATCTATTAAATGTTCAGCCAAACCGATTTCATCTCTATTAGAGAAACAGATAATTGATTCAGTTGCCAACTGACGTGAAATGCTTCCTTTTATTGGACTTTAATAATATAATTTCTCGCCAGTAATCAGCAAAGCTAAATCGTTCTGTGACTTTTAACACCTTTCAGCATGCTATAACAAATTTTCGTTATGATTTTCTAAAGAAAAATGATGAAGATTGGAGTAAACAAACGTAAAGAGTTTTGTCAAATGCTCGGAACTTTTTTTAGATAAAATTTAAAATTTTATAGAGAATTCTTTGAAGAAATTGCTAAAACACAAAGTTAGTGTTATATAGCTTTAACAAAGCAAGTGCTATGATCAAAATAAAAGTGTCCTATCACATTTGGGACATCCGATAGTTATAAGCGGTTTGGGATGAATATTAGGTTAGAAATAGGTATTAGCGATCAGAAACAGATAGTTACATGGAATTATGGATAGATATAAAAAGTTGGAAATAGAAGGATATAGAGTAGGATGTGTGAGAGTGAGTTTCGAAAGGGTTTAATCGAAAAAGAAAGAATGTAAAAACAAATCTTTCGAAGGATTACTTGATTTTATTTCGATTATGCATGAATTTCGGTGCGTTTGATATCTAATACATCCACAGTGGATGTGATTCGATTAACGCGAATGATTAAATAAAAAGGATCATATAATCAAGGTACGTAGGGCACTAGAAAAGTTTCTTCGCCCGGTTTTTCTAAAAGTCTCAGTTTGCATTCAAGTATCTTGCTATGATGCTTAGACATATTTAGGATTATGTGCAAAATTTCGGACTTCTAAGACTTATACTTTGCTGTAATCTATTATTTCTTTGACTTGAGTAACATGCCATTTTCTATACGCTACATAACGGATGACTTATAACAAATGACAGAACTTTGAATCTTATATTTTGATCCTTAAAAACATTTTATGAAAATAAAAACAAAATATAGCAGAAGATACAGCATGAAAAGCTCTACAATCTACAATATAAAGTTTATGTTAATTGTGTACTTTTTCTTTCAAAATAAACAGTATTCTGAGTGACTAATTATCGACGCTGCGATAGATATTTCGGAGAATTTTGATTTTATTTTCAAACTAAAAAGTACACAATTAAAGTAAAACTGTTATTTGCCAATTGGAGAGCTTTTCACGCTGCATCTTTCGTCATGTTTTGTTTTTTAAAAAAAAAACGTATTGGGTGACAAAATGATAGAATACGAAAAAAGGAAGTCTTCGTTTGTGTAGAATTTTTGCATCCTAGAAAATTTTTCTCTCACAATTTTGTTTTTTCTTAAGAACAAAAGTTACATGTATAATATAAACTGTTCTTAGTAACTCGTAGAGTTTTTTGCGCTACATCTTGTGGTGTATATCATTTTTCAAAAATAAAACGTATTAGGTGATAAATAAGAAAAAATCACGTTGGTCACATACAAAAAAAATACTTTTTTGCAACATCGAATTTTGATCTTTCAAAATTTTGTCGATTTTCAAAATAAATGAACGCAACTGTAAGATAAGCTGTCTTTCATAATTTGTAGAATTTTTTATGCTGTATCTTCTGATATATTTTGTTTTTTGTTTAATAGAAGATATCAGGCAAATTAAAGACCAAACAAGAAAAAAACGAACTAGCTTTTTATCAAAAAAATATTGTTTTCGCAGCGTCAAAATTTGATTGCGTACAAGTTTATCGATTTTTCAACATAGAAAATACAACTCTAAAATTAGTTGTTCTATGTAATTTGTAGAGCTTTTCATGCTGCATCTTTTGGTATATTTTGATATTTTAATAAAACGTATTTAGAAGAGGATGCTTCCTATTCCCAAAAGTACCACATTCCTGCACTTGGTGCAATTACATATCTATATATATATATTGACTAGAGGATCAATTGAGGTATCTACTGAATTGCACACGGAATTCCTGCAATTCCTACATTTCCTGCAATTGCACATTTATGTGGACTGAGTCGAGGATGAGCCTGGAAATCTAACGAATTGCACACGGAATTCCTGCACATTCCTGCACATTCCTGCATTTCCTGCAATTGCACATTTATATTGACTAACTGAAGGATGTGCCTGGAGATCTAACGAAATGCACACGGAATTCCTGCAATTCCTGCACATTCTTGCAATTCCTGCACATTCCTGCATTTCCTGCAATTCCTGCACATTCCTGCATTTCCTGCAATCGCACATTTATGTGGACTGAGTCAAGTATGAGCATGGAGATCTAACAAATTGCACACGGAATTCCTGCAATTCCTGCACATTCCTGCAGTTCCTGCAATCGCAGGAATTTCGTGTGCAATTCGTTAGATCCTCAGGCTCATCCTTGGCTCAGTCCACATAAATGTGCAAATGCAGGAAAGTGCAGGAATTGCAGGAATTCCGTGTGCATTTCGTTAGATCTCCAGGCTCATCCTTCAGTTAGTCAACATAAATGTGCAATTGCAGGAAATGCAGGAATTGCAGAAATTCCGTGTGCAATTGGTTAGATCTCCAGGCTCATCCTTGGCTCAGTCCACATAAATGTGCAATTGCAGGAAATGCAGGAAAGTGCAGGAAATGCAGGAATGTGCAGGAATTGCAGGAATTGCATGATTTTGATAGATATGGATTGAAAGAAATTCCTGCATCGAGTGATATCGAGCTTGGAAGTGCAAGCGATTGCAGGAATGTGTAACTTTTGGGAATAGGATGACTGCTCATTTAGAAATCATAAAATGAAATATAAAGTTCTCCTATTAATGACGGGTTACCCGTTAGCAGATTACATGCACCTACCATAAAAGCAATGACGGATCACAGCGAAGTACAAGATTTAGAAGTCTGAAACTTTGCACATAATTCTAAATATACCTAAGCATTATAACAAAATAATTAAATTCAAACTGCGGCTTTTAGAAGAACCAGGCGAAGAAATTTTCCTAGTGCTCCATGTAATTGCAAATTGTTTACATCGTTTGGGAAATGTTCATGAAGATCAAGGTCATATCAATGGAGCATTCAATTTATATTTAAAAGCATTAGAGATTAAACTAAATTTATTTTCGGATAAACATCCATCTTTATTAAGAACTCGAATATGTCCATCAAATATTTTATGTCTTAGAAAACAATATGATGAAGCATTGAAATCGTATAGAGATATTTTTGAAAAGCAACAAAATCAATTTGAAGAAACACATCCAGATATGGGTAGAACTTTATATCAGATGGGAAAATGTTTTTATCGTAAACAACAATTTGAAACAGCTAAACAATATTACAATCAAGCATTAATTATCCAACGACGCTGGTTACCACACGATCACAATGATATTGAACGAACAGTGAAAGCTTTAGAAGAAATATTCTGAAAAAAATAATGAAAAAACCTTTGCAAAACCATTTTATAGTTCTTTATGACAATGCTAAACCACAAAAGGTTTTCTGCCAGAAACTATTGAACCGAATATGTTCTATCTATTTAATACTGAACTGTAAAATACTTTCTGTCAAAAAATACTAAACCAAAAAAAGTTGGTTAGGAAGAGCGAGCTTTACACACACAGTCCACGTTAGCAGCTGACTTTTTCATTTGATTTCACCCTCACCCTCAAGATTGTTTAAGAACTGAATAGCTTTTCTATTGAATCGAATATAAATAATGTTTTTGAAAATAATTGACTTTTAAACGTTAAAAATCATATTAATGACGACCGTTGAAAATTACAAACTGATAGAATGATTCTTTCTAATCCAGAAAAAAAATTTACTAAGATTACTTCTTTCATCTTTTCATAAAGATGAATTGCATTGTACTTTTTTTTCATTCTCTGTCGTTTTGGATTGAAATAACTCTCGATTTTTTATATTATTATTAATCATTTTTTTGTTTTTCGCTTTTGCTTGTAACTATTACTTTTGGTTGGTCGACTAGATGTATACAGTAATAAAATCGAAACTAATAAATATTTATATATAAAATATGTTTGATTGACATCCATATCGATATTTTTCTTCTGCATTTGAATATTGATTCAGGAATTAGAAGCGCTTTTCATGATCATCATCTCAAGTTACATAAGGATTTTTTGTACATTCTATTAGTAGTCAAAAGCAACATTGTTGTAACAAGACGCAGTCAGTGATCGTGAATAGCATTAAATTCAGTTATTTAGTTGGACCATTTATTATAGTAACATTTTACTAGTAAGCATGATGGGTCCGAGTGAAATGCCATCTTGTCCAAATCCATCGGATCTTACCACTGGTGAAGCATGGCCTACTATTGAACAAGCTCAAGCTGTTCAGGGGTCGTATATGTATCCAAATGCACCACCCTCTTATCCAGATCCATCAAATCCTACCATGGATATAAGATGGCCTACTCTTAGACAAGGAAAATATGTTCAGCAGCCATACATGTATCCAGGAAGACAAGTTCATTTGGCTTACAACAATTACATTGATCCTTCGATTTATACAATTCATGACTGGCTACCATGGTCAATTATTAACATCTTTATTGGCTGGCTGTTCGCTGCAATAATTCCATTGATCTTTAGTATTTTATGTCGAAATTACAAAAGTTCAAATAATGCAAGTGGCGCAAGAACCATGAGTACATTGGCTCTTATCTTTAATATTCTCGTTACTTTAGGTGGAATCGTTGGATGGATTGCACTTCTCATTTTATTGGTTGGCATCAACAGAGCAAAACTCCAATAACTATTATGCTTATCGTTATCATTAAAAGACAGTATTGAGTGTCTCAACACCCCCCGATTAGTTTTTAATTTTTTTGCTTACCATTATTTAGCGATTAGGTTAGTTAGTGACGGTAGAAGCAAGTTCTTCATAGGACCTGATCACCTCCGCTAGCATCAAAATGACTACACACTAAAATGTTTCATTTTCTACATCTATTTATTCTATCATATGTTCTTTCTTTTTCACATTGAGTTTCAAATATCTTCGTATTTATCCATATTATTTTTAAAGAATTCTTTAAACTTAATCTATTACCAGCTAATACTATCTGAAGGATTTGTGCTGTTACTTAAATGAGGATTTATGAGGGAAAATTGACTAAATATATAAATATCAACATATGGAAAATTTTTAATATTAAAATGAGTTATGTCATTCGAAAGGACATGAAAAGTTATATTTGAAATAAAAATTTCAGAGTTTTTTCTGAAAATTTTATCAAGACAGATGGAAAGAACATTGAATTCGCTCTCAAGTACTATTTAATAAATTTTCAAATGTTCAAATCATATTTGTTTGTTTCTTCATATTTCCCAAGTATATACAAGAGACGTAGGTGAAGTTAGCACAAGATTCGAGTAAAATCCGTCAAGATACGTTCAGGAATATGTTCCAAGAGAATTCCAAGAAGAACTCGATGAGCGCTATCGAATGGCATAGTTTGATTGCTGGTAGCTCAAATCATGTGTTAGGAAATCTGAAAAGACAGGCGCTGTGGTATATGATATGAGAAATCACGTAGTAAGTGCAGCCAAGATTCATATGAGAAAATGTTTAATCTCTGTGACAAATGCAATTCGATGTGTTCTATCGAGTTGTATAATTATTGATCTTGCTATTTAAAAACATGGTATTGTAACCGTTATATACAGCCGCAAAGTAAGTACACATTCAAGAAGAAAGCCTTCTAAATCATTCATTTCTCAATGCATCAAACATTTCTTTCTCCAGAAAAATTCCTTACTCTCAATCATTCTCTTTGGCCAAACATTTGTTAAATCCAAAAGGAACGAAAAACAACTTCAGCATAAATATTGAAAGAGGAAACAGACGTCGAGGATATTGATATTCATTTATGAAAGAATTAATAACTTTAGAAATATTGTCCTGTTCTTGAACACATCCGTCATGTATTGGTTTTCTTGAGGAAATTTAATTAAAAAATAAATCGAGTTGGACTCTTATAAAAATAATCATTTTGACACTTCACTTGGAACATGTTCCTAAATGTATCTTGACGGGTTTTACTCGAATCTTGTACTAACTTCGCCTACGTATAGTTTTAGTACTTTTTGTTTGGAATGCAGTAGAAAACCATGTGAAAGCATCTTCTGGCTAAATTTCTAGACTTCCTGCCAGTTTTTAACCTCTCGCACTCTTAAAAAACAATCGGAAATCGTGATTATTATCATAAATTAATTGATTCGATCATTGTATTTCATTATTTTATTTAAAACTCTTCGAAAAGTCAATATCGCGATCAACTGTCTTGAAGTGATCCGATTCAGTTTTATCCATATGAAAACAAAACCTGTGTAATTACAAAGAATATATTTTCCTTATTTTCTATCTTCATTTTGATATTGATTATCATCACACTGATACTTTTTATAAAAATAAAATAAAGAACAACAATACATATTTTGCAAATGTTTTTATATTTTTTATTGCATGAAATTGTTCTATTGTTAATATAATGGCATTATAGATCAGACAGTTAAATTGAAAATATTTTTATTTTACACAAAAAGCAAATGTTTCAAAATAAGAAAAAGTATATTGTACATTGTCAAATTTTATAAATTTTTAGGTGAATTTATAATCACCAGAATAAATAAATATAAACGATTTATTAGATTAATAAACTCATTAAATTCTCTTTTGAAAAAAAATCTATTATTTAAATACATTATATTTACAAAGAAATTCACCGGTAGAAAATAACCATTTGGAATAAAATAGATTTAAGATGTAATAGGTTTTCTAAATCGAATAATAATTCGAGAAAAATACATCTTAAACTGATCTATCATATTGTTTGATGAAGTTTTATTCACTGGTATTGACTCATTTAACATGTTTGTATTTATTGAATTAATTAAAACATTTTTTCTTTCTTCTGCATTATTATCAATGTTCTCTAATAAAATTTATTTTAATATTATTTATAAATTAATCTTTTTACCGTTATTTGAATATGAAATGGAACTGTAAAATACGATTGTAATATCGAAACATTTCATATTAAAATGGAAATAAACACTTCGTTCTTTTATTGTAAGATCTACAATATATGATCAATAGAAACAATCAAATACATTTTTTTTTATATACTTTGTCTACCATTATTTGATTTGGTAATTATAGACTCATCAGATGTTGAAATATCTTTAACATCAACTGGTTGACTATATTGAGCTAATAGAAAAATGACTAAAAATATAAGACAAAAAAATCATAAAAGAAATTTTTATAAGATTATTTACTAAAACACATTATTAAAAATCTGATAAGAATGTCATAATCACATATTCTATCCCACAAATCTAAGAAGATAAATAAAGTATATATTACAGTTGAATTCTTTTCAGATTTCGAAATCAAACTTACATGGGAAACTATGCCGTACTCGTTCATTTAAATTAGATATAACAATAAAATAAACTGGACCTGGAAAGAAACCTCTTGATACTAATGTATTTTGTTGAGATGGTACGGTATTAACTTGAATAAGTGCGTCTATTTGTCGACCTGTAAATTTTCAAGAGTTTAAGTGAAAATATTTTTCAATAACAAATAATTATACTTGTCATTTCATTTGCATTAGCGTATTCGCTCTCTCTCACCTGTTGTGCCATGTCTATACAAAATAGAAATCATTCGAATTAAAAATTCATCATCCTAGTTCACTTTCAACACATCATCTTCATTCCTAACTGTTAAGATGCAAGCAATTCAAATTTCGAATAAAATTCTTTTTTTACATCATTTGATAGAATTTTAGCTGTTGATCACGAATATCTACTTTTTAGATTTAACAAAAACTCGTTTCCAGTCGAAAAATGTATCCTTTCTCGAAAGTTCTGACTTCATCGTATGTTTTTGATTTTGAAAATATTTTTTTCTGATTCAGCATGAAAAACTAGATCTACAAAAGTTTTTAAATTGGCTCTACACCCAAAATTGTATTTGTGATGGCGTTTCGAACTACCTCCGACTGTATCACGTATTGGTCAATTTTGTAAACCTATCTCATTTTTCTACGTAAGTGATAAAAAGAAATATTTTATCTCATTCAACTCGTCACACCACCACTTAAAAAGTTACAGACCATTTTTTCTTTTCTTTCTTTCGTATGTTGAAAAAAGTCGATCGTGCCGGAACTATAGCCATTTTAGGTAGTATTTAGATTCAAAACGGCGTTTAATCACAAACTAAGTGCAGATTTGGAATCAGAACAAACAACTGAGTCAAACGAAGCATTTCTCAAGTTAATTTGACAATTTTCATTTTTTCTCATTTTTCAGATATCATCCGAGGACTAGAATTTCTGTTTAGGCGTCATAAAATGAAAGTTATCAAATTAACTTGAAAAATATTTCATTTGACTCAATTTTTCACACTGATTCCAAATCTACATTCAGTAGAACTGTCATTTTATCTTTATTTCACTTTGAAAAAGTTAAGTATCTATCTTTACTTTACCCAGTAAAGTAAAATACAGTGAGTATACTATTCCCAAATAAGTAAAGTAAATTAAAGTAAGTATGGTAAGATACTGTAGCTTAAATGTAAAAAATGACGTAAACTAACTAGGGAAGGGTCCCAACTGTCCAATCACTTTTGAGCCGAGACTATGCACGTTATGTATACCCAAATGAGTTATGAATACTCTGAAAAAAGTTCGGGCTGCTGGCTTATTGCTATGGAGATATTGTATTTTTACAGTATTTTTAAAAAAATGCCGTAGTCCCCCTCAGGGATACCAGAAAAACTGATTTTCGAATTTCGACTTGAAACTTAGGATAGAGATAGACCTCAATGAGAATAGTTTATCGTGACTATTTCAGATATTTTCGTCCTTCCTATCCTAAGATACAGTTATGAATAGCTAGTCTCTATAAACTGGCAGATTTGATGTTCTTATTTTAAGATAAAAGCAGATGAAAAAATCTCAAAAACATTTACAATAAACTATTTTCATTGAGGTCTATCTCTATTCAAAGCTTCAGGTCGAAATTCAAAAATCAGTTTTTCTGGTACCCCTGAGGGGACCACGGCATTTATTTTTAAAGAATACTGTAAAAGTTCAATATCTCCGTAGCAATAGGCTAGCGGCCCGAACTTTTTTCAGAGTATTCATAACTCATTTGGGTCTACATAATGCACATAGTCTCGGCTCAAAAGCGATTGGACAGTTGGGACCCTTCCCTCGTAAGATTGGCAAAACAATCTTTTTTATTAACTAATAAAGATTCGACATCTTTCGAACATTTTTCAATTTTACTGCATCCTTTGTTTTCACGTATTTTAGCACTGTCCAAATTCCGCGAATTCTGAATTCATCAGGAATTCTTGAACTCTTAAATTAATTGTAAAATAAGCAGTGATTGAAGAGAAATGCAGAAATTCAAATGAACTCAAGGAATCCAAGAAACTCATGGAATTTACGAAGTTCAATTATCCTCATTCTCAAGGGGTACCCTTAGGTCATCATCTGCTATATATTGGGGGATATCATAATCTCATCACATACTTTATATTGAAGACACCATTCGGTCATCAATAGGGCTGGCAATTTCAACTCTAAACTTTAATTAAAGTCCATATTTTAGAGTCGGTAAGGACTGCCTTATGTCTTCAATCTGTATAGTATCTAACACCCTATCGGAAATTACTGGCCGCTGCGTCGCTTCTGTACTAGTGGGAAAACTGGCCAATCAGATGGCAGTAAATTGTAACTCACTTAGTCAAATGAAAACTGTGGGAGATCCTATCAGGACTTTTGTAGAGCATTGTTGATGATCTCAAATTGGCCCGAACATCTCTATGTCGCATCCTTTATCTTCATTGAGGGTGGTGGGGTGAGGGTAATTTAGTTCTGTGAGTTGTATAAATTCGTTGATTTCTTTGGTTGCTCTAAACCGCTTGAGTTCCTTGGGTTTCTTTGAATACCTTCGTGTCTCTTCAATTTTTGTAAGATCACTGCTTATTTCACAATTAATTTAAGAGTTCGAGAATCTCTCAAAAGTTCAGAATTCATGAAATTCGGACAGACCTCTTACCTTACTGGATAAAGTAAAGTTGAATGCTTTACTTTACCGATTAAAAGGAAGTTGTACATTTCCATACTGAAGAAAAAGGGTGTCACACGAAACTAAAAAATGGTTTCGAATTCGTTTCAAATCACGAAACCTTTTTTTTCAGTACACTTTACCGAGTAAAGTAAAGAGAAAGTGCCAGCCATAGTATTTCGTTTGTGATTAGAAAACTTTTTTCGATTCGAAAACCGTCGAATACTGCCTAAAATGGCTATAGTTCCAACACGACCGACTTTTCTCAACATAGTAAAAAATAAAGAAAAAAAGGGGCTGTAACTTTTGAAGTGATGATGCAACGAGTTGAATGAGATAAAATATCTATTTTTATCAATTACGTAGAAAAATGAGATAGGTTTACAAAATCGACGTATACGTGGTGTACTTCGAGGTGATTCGAAGCGCCATCACAAATACAATTTTGGATGTAGAGCCGATTTAAAAACTTTTCTAGATTTAGTTTTCCATACTGAACTAGAAAAAAATATTTTCAAAATCAGAAACATACGTTGAAGTCAGAAATTTTGAACATTTCGAGAAAGGATCCATTTTTCGACTGGAAACAAGTTTTTGCTAAGTCTAAAAAGTAGATATTCGTGATAAGCAGCTAAAATTCTATCAAATGATGTAAAAAAAAGACAAAAAAAAATTTTACTAGAAATTCGCTTTGTGGGCACCTTATATTTAACTGACACACAAACAATGAATGAAGGTGAGGGTTCTATTTGAAGTGAACAAGTGCTAAATCTAATATAAATCCTTTATATCAGTAAAATCATCCAATTTATATTGGTGATTTAAGCTTACCAATCATAAATATCCACGCTAGATATATCGAATGGATAGAAACCTTAATATAAACTAATAATATCAATTTTATCATTAAAAAACAATTATTTTAGCATTTGATTATTTCTATTGTAATACATAGACTTAGCGTATGAGCAATCGATTCTTTGATAAATTTCAATATCCTAATGCACTACAGGTGGCGTCACATGTCTTGCCACTTTTTCAAAGACTCGTAATTAACAATTATTCTCGGCTGGGAGGCAAATTTTTTGATGAAGTTAAATTTTTAGGTCTATTTTGTATTTCAGAGAAAAATTAATTTTATTATTGACCAATGAGAGCATGAATCAATAAGAATATCACGCTATACTTTACCCTACATGCAATGCATAGACAGTATAAGTATGTACCCTCAGCTGACAAAGCAGCGAGAAGAACGTGAAGCAATACCAAATGCTTCACGATTGGTTGTTTGATTTTTTTAGAAGGGATCCGAGATACTTTTGATTCTATCCGATAGAGAAAATTTTTCTCTATGAAACTACTTTCGTAGTTTTAAAAGAAAAAGAAGCAAATAAAATGAAGGCGCCAGTGTACAGTGTCGATAATGGTTTGGTGCACTAGAACGTGGAATATCACTACGTCATTCTACACGTGTTTCTCTGTTTACCATTATTGTTAAAATTCAAATTCAGCTAAAAATCATGTCCTTTGTCTAACAGGCAAATCAGTCATATAGAAGTATTTTTGCTATATAATAGACTTTCTTTTTATTGAAATTACATTTATTTGACAAAAAAGTATATGAGAAGTATTCGAGAATACAAAAGAAAGGAACAATAAAGAGAGATGAATAGAAAATGATAGAAAAATCATCCACGAACGTTCAGTAGTTTATCGGTTGACTGTCATCATTTGTTTTTTTCATAACACAGCATTGACTTTAAATCTTCAAAGATGATATAATGCTTTTTCAGTAAATATATTATCATCATTATTTGAACTATTTATAATTGTACAACGTAGGCAATCAATACCATTATTATAAGAAGAATTTGAATAACAATATGGACTTAAATAAACATGCTAATCATGATGTTCGGTTATGATTTAATTGATTAACTGACTATAATGCTTGTCTATCATAATTTATTGTTGTTATATTACAGTAAAACCTCTCTACATGGGCACCTCGGTTATGTAGGCATTCGGCGAAACGACCGACAGATTTTTGCTGAAAGTGAGCCTCTCTAACAAGGGCACCTTCGACCTTGAGCGTGGGCACTATTTTTCATTTGTACATTCCTAAATTTTCCATCAGTGATAAAAAGAGTATAAATAGTTGTGTTATTTAAATTTCCTCTTTAAAATGAATGAGAAATGACATTGAATTCCTTACCCCACGCTTGATGAGATGATCGAATTGATCAACAACGATGTCAATGGAGCTGGTCTATTATAGCGCAAATTATGTAAGAAGCGAAAGGTATTAAAGGGTGCTATGTACAATATTCTTCAAAGAAAAGACGAATACAAACACGATTTCCAATCGAATGCAATTAATGGTTGTGACGGACAACGAGACCCGTGAGTCTATCGACTGAGGAAACAACACACAAACATCAGTATATATAGCTACGAAGAGAGGAAAGAATATGACCGATATGTAATGTGGCCGAAAAGTGACCTCATGACCGGCATGAGAAACAATGGCGGATGAAATCCGTCACAATGGTGTCAAGCGCAAACTACAAGACGAGTTGAGCACAAGATCAACGAAACTTTTCCTGTGGTTTGTGACACAAAGAGCGAAAAATATTCCACTCTTAAGATTCTTAATTCAGAAAAAAGCACTTGAAATTGTCAAAGAAAGTGTACTTTCACGAGAATTTTTTTCTAAAAGCTTGGTTGTAGATACAAAACTAGAACATGAACTTAGACGAAGAAACGGCATCAAATGATTATAGTAAAATACTAGGTATAGTCGAAAGTCTGAAGACAGATTGGTAACATATATATAAGAATACTCTGCGATGGAGGTTGCGAAAAACAATTGTGATTGGTATCTGTGAAAACCTCTGTAAGGTGGGCGATTTGAAAAAGTTCCGTATGTGCCCATCTAAGGGAGGTTTTACTGTATTTATATCTTCATCATAATATGTTGACAAATGATCAAATGCAAGTAGACCTTCGGACTAAAAAAAATACTGAAGTCAAAAATATAAAAAAAAACAATTTTATTTACTTACATTAATATGAAAAAAATCATTAGAAATTAAAAGATTTGTATTGGATTTTTCATTAATTGTATAATTATTCGAAATATTTTTAATTGAAACGGCATGTGAAATTTGTCATAAAGATTTGTTTCACGAATCTTATATATTAATGATTCATCATCATGTATAAAATCACTGCATTCATCAAAACTTTTATTTACTTTTTTAAATATAATAGTTGAAAAAGATGCGTTGTGTCTATGAATATTAATTCTTTTTTTTCTAATGGAAGAAAAGACAATGCTATGTGCACCAATAAATTTCTTCTTTATTATCGCTCTTAATGTACACTTCAGCCGTCCATCAATGACGATCTGGTAAACTCGACTTGGGCAAGAAAATTTCGTATCACGAAAATTTCTAACTAGGCGAGTAAACGGAAAAATTGACTTTTATAACTTTCGAAAAAGAGGCAAGACTTTTGATATCGCCACTATTGCTTATTTGATATTGATTTGATGATTCATCGGACTGAGGGTACATACTAGATTGATTATGATCATTTTCATAGGAATAGTTGAAACCGTTCACTATACGAAGGTGCTCATTATATCATTTTTTTTACGTATGTTTATAAACGAGTTTCTATTCTCTGTGTCAAGTTAAAAAGCCCTGATCAGAGCTGCCAACAGGCCAACTTTGTTCGGCCTGACCTGGCCTGCCTCCTGGCCTGGTTTGATTAGAGTTACCTGCAGGCCAGGCAGGAAATCTAGGGATGGCCTGTAGTCTAAACTGGTTTGGCCTGACCTGGCCTGCAGGCACTCACCAGGCCAAATCCGACTAACTGATGTTTCTAATTTTACAAATCCATTAAACTCTATAATTTTACAATTGAATGTTCTTTCAAAAGTACTATGTTTTTCTCTTCAACTCAGCTGAAAATAAAGAAATAGATTAATATTGGAGAACAGCTGATGATAAGTTATCATTAATAATATTATATTGATGTTTTGCATGTTTGTATAAAGTGTGTTCGTTAGCTAGAATATAATAATGATTCTAAAGAAGAAGCAGGTGATCAAGCATTTAGATTAGTCGGCATCAAAATAGGCCAAATAGAAGCGAATAAAAAAAACAATGTTATTAGTTGATGTAGCTTTATTTAAATTGTTGCCAGGACTCTCGATGTGCTGAAAGATGCCGTAGACTAGCCCTCGGCACTTTTTTGGCATGTTTGCGGAAATTTTCTTGCTCTTTGCCTGCAAAATTTATAGTAGCGTTAAAGTTCTTGATAAATCTGTCAGACAACGCGAAATATCTGTTAAATCTATTACAGAATATAGACTGTCTGCCGGATCTGACAGACTTTAGGTCATGTAATCGCCACACTCACTCTTCAAGATGGGATTTAAGCTTAAAAAAATAATTTTAAAAACGTTTTTTAAGACCGATAATAAAAGCAAATGTTCATTAGTGGATACTTATACAAAACTACATGTAGTTGCACATGTAGGAACGGTGTGGATGTATCAGAGCAGAGGCGTGGGGGTACTATCGAAAACGGAGAAAGATCCAAATATGTTTTCCTGGTTCCATTTTTGAAAAAGTTTTCTTACCGTATTACCCGGGCTTCTCCAAAAAAACCGAAATTGAAGACCGCTTTTTGTGCTCTTCATCTTGGTTTTTCAGGAGATATCATGGTCTAGTTTTGAAGTTCGACATCCGCGGAATCGTATCTCTTAAATGGAGGACACGTCCAGAAATCAAAGACAGGTAAATCCAAAATCGAAAAATATCAGTCATATTTTTTCAAACTCAGAGGGATACCTCCGGGCGCGCCGTCCCTGTGTACATCAAAAATTTTGATGAAAATAACTGTCTGCGAAAATCTGTTCGTAGTGTCTGCGAAAAATTATTAGCTACCGGCACTCTTGAAAACAATCGAGAAGCCTGATTGTTGCCTAAGAATAGACTGAAAAAAAGAAGATAATTCTGTTTTTCAACTGAACAGTAGCATTATTTTTGATATTTCTCCTAAAATAAACTATTTATAGTTATAGTTAAGTGTGTCACTTTAACTTTACTTTAAAAATTAAAGTTAAAGTAAAATACTTTAACACTTTAACTTAAAAAAAAGTTATAAGTGAAAAATAATTCTTAGCTCTTCATGTTCAATTCTATGTAGCTCTTGACTACAACTTTAATTTTAATGCTAGTGTTAAAATCTAAAATATCAGTTTAACTTTAATACTTTATTAAGGTATTTTTAAAGTTAACGTGCCGTGCCTAGTTATAATCTTCTCTCTTTTATTCATTTATTCTTTCAGCCTTTGACCCTTTAATAATTATGAACGACTAACATTGGTAATCAAAGTTTTCAGCTTGTCACGTCATATCCTATTTCAAATTCTCTATTATGATGATTAATATTACGTGATATCAAGGCCAACAACTTGGGCATGAACTGGCCTGCAGGTCAGGCCAAACATTGTATGGACGGATCAGGACAGGCTAACATTTCAAAATTCAGCCTGGCCTGGTGGACGGTCTGATGGCCTGCCAGGCACCAGGCCAGGCTGGCAGCTCTGGCCCTGATACACGCTTCTTTTCTTTCGATTCTTTCAGTTGTAGATTGTTTCAACTTTCCTTCACAAAAATTCTGAAATTTCTCCTATTTTATCATTTCATTCGTAAGACAGAAATCAACTAAAAGTTAGGAAGGATTAGGTGTAGTCTAAAATAAATGATAGTTGATAGAAGGCAAAATCGTTCGAATATTTTATCGCTCCTGAAAGCTTGGGGTGGGATGCCTTGTGTTTGCCCTTGTTTAGCACCTTCTTCATCGATTTGATCGATTATCATAATGAGTAGGTGCTCTGACTCATCTTTTTGCTCATTAAAAAAGGAAAATTCTGAATAGAATATAAGAGACGAATTCATCTTAGTCGGGTACTTTTTACAAACGAAAAGAGCAGTTTGTGATCAGTTTTTTTGCTATTAGCGATCTATGCGAATAAAATATGCTATAATTAAGTGTTACAATCAGTGGTGCAGAATTTTCCAGAAAACTAAAAATCCCCCCGCAGGAAATGTTTTTCGTTTCTCTTTAGCGAATTTTCAGAGAATCTCTTCACTCGCCAGAAGCGCAAATGGAAGGTTCTGCACCTCTGCTTACAATAATAGTCCAATTAGTTGTTTATTTTACGAGAAAGAAATCATATAGCTACGTGTAAGCAGGTCCAGCTATTCCTATTTTTTTAAAAACTAGTAATCGGAGTCCAGCTTATGCCCTTGTTCCGTTATTTCCTTATCCCTTATATCCTATATCCTTGTCTGTTTATACCTTTTTTAGTTTTATTCCTTATGCACCTTTAGCCTTAGCCTATTAACTCCTTTATCCTTATATCCGTACCTCTTTATAGCCTTATGACGCTTGAGGATCTGTAGATATCTCCATTGGATAATTCTTGAGGACCTATGTCTACCCTATTGGATAACACTTAGGTATTTTCCCTTTTGTCTTATTCGACCTTTAACCTTTGACCCGATAAAAGACAGACAGATACTGAATATTACTATATAGATGTGTTATTAGATAGAAATTCTATTCATTGATTTCCATTTATTCTTTACCCAACAGTAATTTTGACGAATATATGTCATTTTGTTTTTGTACAGAAATAAAACAAGAGATTTTCAAAGTGCTATTGTTGCAAAAGTACAAAAAAACGACATTATGTAATTATTTATATTTATTCAACAAAATATTTAAAATGATTATTTATTTTTGTAATCTTGTCGACTTTTGTTATACTAAACTGTACATTGTCAGCTTTAATTAAGAGCAATAATAAAACCCTATGTCAACAACAAAAGTTGTTCAATTCATTACAATATCTCCAAGTCTAGATAATATTGATTATATATATATATTATAATTTTGCAATACAAAGCATTATATGTTTGGTTTTACGATTGATTAAAAATTACTGAAAGGAATAGAGGGCATATGATAATCACAGAAAAATGAGAGACGTAAAAGAAAAAAGTATTATGCGTCATTTTTATTTTCTTTTGTGAAAATAAATGAAAATAACGCATTGCTTGCAGACATACGAAGAGAGAACATTACATGTTATTAATAATAATTAATGCGTGTGAGAGTGATATGATATCTTATTGGTCGATCGATTTAATTCATAGTTGTATACAAGAAAATTGTGAGAGAAATATTCAATGTGAACAATGAATATATTCTTCAAAAGATATTAATGTTGTTACGATGTGTACTTACATAATCAAAAGACTATTAACTTCAAGATGAAAATTTTTGTTTTCCAGAATTTATTATCGATGATTTACTATTCTCAGAGGAACTTTGATAATGATTTTGTATAAGTCATATTGCACAATTATATAATTACATAAAAAAATATTCTCTCTATAGTTGCACTGCATCTACCTTATAATTATTCATCAATCTAAGAATAGTACCTATATAACTTACCAGGTAATGAAAAAAAAAAGAGTTTTCAATATCCTCTAAACTGTAACTCGTAGGCATCCTGTGTTAATCCTTTTTCAAAAGTAATATTAATCGATATGCTCTATGAACATTTTTCTTTAAGCATCTATTTATTTAATAAAATCTTACAACGAGAATATAAACATTAAATATTCTTTATATCATCAATTGATAGTTTAAAAATTACGGAAGAAAGAAAATAATATGTCACTAGCTGTGTTACCATTCATTCAAGCCCAAATTACTTACTACGGAGGAACAATAGTCCTGATTCTGGGCGTCATTGGTAATATCTTAGTCGTATTAATTTTCAACAAGAACCTTCGTAATGCTTGCTCAATGTATCTCATGTGTGCGTCGGTAATGAATATACTTTCTCTTTCATATTCTATACCTCAGAATATTTACATGTATGCTTATGGCGATCTAACTGTACGGTCATTGGTCTATTGCCGCATACGTAACTATTTGGGTAATGTATGGGGTCAAATGGCTAGATTCTTTATTGTACTTGCATGCATCGATCGTTATGTTTTAACGAGTCGCAATGCCAATATACGGGCACTCAGTAGACCATCAATCGCACGATGGACTATTGGTGGTGTTACTGTTATCTGGCATGTTTTTCTTATTCATATATTGATTTTATTTAAGATTGAGAATGGACGATGTACTGCTATCGGACTCTACTACATACTTTATAGTGCTTATTACGTGTTTCTTGTTTGGTTCGTTCCTTGCGTAGGGATGCTTAGTTTTGGTTATATGACTTATTCAAATCTCAATAGATTTCGTAGTTTAGTACATCCTGTCAAAAATAATTCTGATGCATGTAATCCTCAGATTATTATTCATCGTCGGGATCGAGATCTATTTGTCTTGGTACTGACTGAAGCTGTTGCTTACGTTATAATGATGCTCTTCTATCCAGGTATTATTGTGGAAACGGCGATAACTAATTACTTGGGTGTTACTAAAAGTCTAGAACGTATTCAAATAGAGAATTTTATTTCGTTTATTGCTCTATTCTTTATTAACTTAACCAATGCTATGCCGTTCTACGTATATTTTGCTGTATCAAAATCGTTTCGAAAAGATTTCAAAAAGCTTGTTAACTCGTGCTGGCAGAAAGTATCAAATTGGGTGGTAATGATTGTCATGCTAGTATCAAGATAAATAACCTTGTTTTCATAGCCTTAAACCTAACATCTTATTAACAAAAACTTCAAATTTAGATTGGTTTAATATATAAATATTCCTGTCTCTTATTCAAGCACCATTTGTTCAGTATTATCAATGTAAAATGTTTCGTTTAGTGTTATGACTAGATTTTTAAAATTTATGTTTTTCTTTCAGAAGTAACTACATTTGAAAAGACTCTTGTATGTTCCAGACAAGTGAGAGTAGTTGAATCATCTTTGTAGTTTCTGCCTTTAATTGTCATATACGACGTATAACATTCAAAGGATAAAGATTGAATGATCGGTTCTTAAATTACCAATAAATAATAAAATAAAATGATTAGCTTATTATATACAATCAGCAGTAAACAAAAACAGTTTATATTGTATAAGTTACTCAATATGAATCGCTTATATATTGAGCAACTTGTAAGATGCAGACAATGCAAGATTCGAATGAAATTTAATTTTGTTTTTTTTCTTGGAACTTTTAGAAAATATTATTTTCAGGTTCAGCATTAAAAACTAATTTTAGAAAAGTTCTGAAGTTGGTATTAACTTAAATATTCTTCTTATTGTGGCACTTTGAATACCTTCCACTGCAGTATTCAATCCTTATAGAAGCTCTCGTAAAAGTACATATCGTTTTTATTTTGTTCTATTTTCTCTGTGGAGAAAAATTCGTTTTACTGGAGGTATAGAAAAATCTGGGAGGTCATTCTAATGTAACACATGTATTTTTCATTCAAATCGAATGAAAATTTGTTTAGAATGATAAAAGACAATGCCAAATCGGATGTGTATGCTCTAAAAGTGTATGCTCTAAAAGTGTATGCTCAGTAAAGGATCTTCAAGAGGTTTTTAAGAAGCCATTTTTCAAATTTGTTGTTTTAAGCATATATCATAATTTAATTTATATTTGTTTTACATAATTCCTCTTATGATTTTCACTTTTCGTTGGATTATGAGTCGACTGTATTCATTCTATAACCCTAGATCTCTGTACTCGTAGTATCTTTTCTAGGTATTGTAATCACTTTACCTCTTTGTATCGATGATATCTGGCTCTCTTCTTGTTCGCCACTCGTACCTATAAATAGGTCTTTTTCATCTGAAATAAACATGGAATATTTTAACGATCCTCTCGTATTGCAATAGCTATTTATCAGTTACATTTTCTTATTTTCTTATGCCTGAGCCAAGCAGAAAAAAGCCCAATCACGCAGTACATCAGCTCGCCGATGAGAAAATACAACGATTCCAAGTCCAGCTGATTTCTCAAATGTGGAATATCATATAGATGTTGACAATTTAGAATAAAATTTTATGCAGAAACTTACACTTTCCAACATTGAAGATTTGACTGAAATGGCTTGTTTAAAACGCAACACGAAATATCTTAATGACTTACTCTATATTTTCTTTTTCGTAGAAAAGAGTCTTACAAACATAAATTCTTTGATTGCTTGCTTGATTCCTTGTGTGTCCGCATTTCACTGATTGGTCAAAGAATAAGGAAAAACTAAATGGAAATATTTTTTTTGCATAAACCTTGATCAAAGGTAATTGATAGTGGGGAATACGAATCTAAGGACGATTTTAATAAATTAATTAGTTATTAATTATTAGGTTTTTTGTGTAAAATTTTCCTATGGTAAATGAGGGTGGCGAATCTGAATTCGAGCGTGGTTTCTTATTATTCAGAGATTGATTAGCTAGTGATTATTATCTACAGAGAGCCCAGAAAGTCTACAAGAAAGAGTTGAGCGAGTCGGCAGACGAGCGTTACTTCTCCTTATAATACAAAAAAATATTAAAGGGGGTATGCTACTAACTGAGCACTCTCATATATTTACGACTGAATTCATGAAACATTATCGTCATGTACAGAATGCTTTAAAATTAAGTCTTTATGTAAATGTCTTCTCATGTTGTACAAGACATCATGAACATCTGAATGCACATGATTAAACAAGGACTTTTTTGATAAACTAATATCCTAATTAGTTCTATGCAACTACAGGTTTCATGACAACACTGCCGAACCCAATATTTTCTGAAACTGTGCAAACCAATCGGTAGGTTTATTTGTATTCAATAAATGAATTTCTTTTCTCTTTTAGACGGACCTCAACAAAGGATTCATGGGTATATTTATTATGTTTTATTTCGAATTGATCGTTGTATGAAAATCATGAGTAAATTGCACTATGGGAAATAAACATTTGTTTGCTCCTTTTTAGGTCTATTCACATATGAACTGCATGAGTAAGTTTATATTATTATATAAAATGTATTCATTTGCTCTTTATTGTGAACTAACTCGAGAGACTACTTGTCGAGTTAGTTCAGTTGGTGTGAAAGGTTTAGTACGAAATCCTTGTCACGAAACCTTTAATTGCAGATGTTCCAAGTTGGTTTCATCCGAAACCTGCTTTCTACGATGACAAAAAGGGGTTTTCCCATGTATTCAGATATAGATCCTTTTTAGGATTCGCAAAAACTTGTTTTTTTTTCGCTTGTATACCAGAAGATACTTTGTGAAAAAGTCTACAATTTACAAGGAACAGTTTGTTTCATATAGGGAATAAAAAAAAAGGATTTCGTTAGTCTAGAAAAAAACGTCATACTTGTATCAAGGGAAAATTCATCGCAAAGTATTGGAACACAAAAGGTGCATACATAATATAGGGTGTTCTTTGTAAATCATAGAGCTTTTCGTATTGCATCCTACAGTAGACTTTGTTTTTTTCTTAAATAAAGCATATCAATTGATGAAAAGGCGAAATCAAAAAAACAAACTCATCTTGTATCGAAAAAAACCATTGCTTTCACATGGTTGAAATTTAATCGCTCGAATTTTTGTTCACTTTAACAACAAAAACTGCAACAATAAAATAAACAAGTTTGTATAAATTATAGAGCTTTTGACGCTGTATGTTCTGGTACATTTTGTTTTAATACAAAGTGTTAAGTGAACAAAAATTGAATAAAAATGTGCTGCAGTCGTTATTTTTTTTTGGCAAATTTGTTTGTATAAAAAAAAATGAGTACATCCCCATCTATCATTAAAAAATAAAGTTGATGAAATTCAATTAAATAATAAAGAGAAATGAAAACGTTAACTAATCACGAATTTTGGGACGTCCTGTACATATTCCGGCCTAATGAAGAATAAAAAAGAAATGTTTAAAATACAAGCAGTCTAATTTATTTTGCGTCATCCAATATTTTAGAAAACTACCCATCTAATGAGAAAGAACATTGTACGCCATCATGTGCTGTATATTTCATACAAATAATGGCGAAGGAAATCGTATTGTTAAAGAAGATCATGAGTTAGTAGGAATAGTATAATACAAATGAGTGATTGACATATACGATGAGAAGCAGATAGGACTTTGAAAACAAATTTTATTGAAAAAAAAAGTACTAGTGAATATTAATAAAATACTAACTAAAAAAAAAGAGAACAAAAGTGCTCGAATAAAAATTGAAAAGTCAGAAAAATCTCACTACAAGCTTTAAAAATGAAGAACTCTAACTTATATTTAATTAAATAATATGACAAACAGGAAGCTAGCTTTTATATCTAACTTTAATTAGAAAACGATACAGACTGTATATAAAACAAATTTTAAAAGTAGCTAACATATCATGGATAAAATACAAACAAACCAAAAGATAAAAAGCTCGCCACTTAAAAAAATAAAACAAAAAATATTAATAATGTTCAAGATCTACAATAGATCTACAGTTCATTGTCAATATATTCATCCTATCCTGGGAACATGACTCCGCCGCCTTGAAGGGGTCTGCAATATTGATGTTCAACTACAACTCTAACTTACAAACAATGACTAGTAGTTGACCTAATGATTGAAGAACACGTGATCAATCAACAATCTTGACAAACGTTCTGTTCAACTAATAGTTACTATTTTACGTGAAAGTTTACAGCTAGCATAATAACTAGCTACTAGATGGGAAATAAATAGTAATAACAATATTTCTATTCAAATATCCGAGCCATCTTGAAATGAATCGTATAACCGTATGTCACCTAATAAATGGTCAAAGTGTATATGAATGATTCTCATAAACATATGGTTCGCAGGAAACATCTATTTCAACTCTGAGTTCTACATCAATCTTATAATGAAAAATTACAAGATTCATGAATAATTTTCATAAAATATTTAGTCAAATATCACGTTCAGTTTGCATCAATCTTCTGCTAGTACGCTGAATCACACATAATACACACTAAATGGATTTTTAAAATCAAAACCAGATTTTTATTCTAGTATATCGCTCGCTTTGAATGAAAGCTTTTTAAATGGTCGAATGTTTGTCAATCAAATATAAAATAGATGATTCGAACTATACATCTGTTTAACTAACCAAATTAACACAAAAGAGATTGCCTGTCAGTCTAATGATACAATGACTACACGGAAGGCAAATACATCTAATTAACACTCTGTTCTTGTAGAATATTAATTTCAAAACGAACTTTATCAATTGGGTTTACGAATGAAGAACACATCGACAAAAAACATATTTAAATACTCCACGCAACTATAGAATTGTCAGTATTTCTTTCCAATTCAGCCTTCCAATGCTGCTCAAAGGTTACATAATAAGTTAGCATCTAAGATATCATAGTATATGGTCAAATCACACCAATTTTCTAATCAAATATAATTCATTACTAAGCGAAGCTTCCTTCTTACTGATGTATCAAAAACTGCATAGTATATAATCATCTATGACAATGATTTTAATCAAATACATCACTCATTCAAAAACAAAAATTAGAACTGTACCATATAATGAAGTATTCTAAGACAGATAAATAACACCAAGCATAATTTTATTCAAAATAATTACTTATTTCAATACACAAATTAGTACTTTCTTCTACGAAAGTTAATTCCATAAAAACCATTCATTCTCACTAAAACTCCATTTAAATAAATCATTCATTTGACGACAAAAATTAGTGCTCTGTTCTAAAATTGAACACCACACAATCTAAGAATAGTTTTAAGCAGGATTCTATTCAATTAGATGACTCATTTCAAGCCTGACATCAGTAATTTCTCATATAATTCGCAGTCACATTATCAATGAAGAGATTTAAGCAGCATTCTATTCAACAATATGACTCACATCAATGCAAAATTTGTGTTTTGTCATATAACAGACAATTACATCGCAAACGAATCGCCCTAACCAGTATTCAATAGAAATAGATGCTCATATCAAAATAGAAATTACTTATTTCTCATATCATTCATTATTACATCACAAATTAATAGTTCTAACCAAAATACCATTGACATAGATCATTTACTTCAAAGAAGAAACTACTGATTCCACATATAATTCGCTATCACATCACCAATAAACACTTTCAATGAGTGTTCTATAGAAATAGATGACTTCCTTCTAAGCAAAAACTAGTCCTTTTCCATCTACTTCACAATCACATCAACAATGAATGATTCTAAATAGGTTCCTATTGAAATAGATGCCTCACTTCTAAAGAGAAATTAATGCTTTCTCATATGATTCACAATCACATCACAAATCAATAGTCTCGATCAAGGTTCTATTGAAATAGATAACTTACTACAAAGCAAAAATTAGCCCTTTGTAATATAATAGATAATGAAATCACAAATGAATAATTCTAAGGAGGGTTCTTTCGAAATACATGACTCACTTTAAGACAGAAATTAGTGTTTTATCATATAATTCACAATCATAACCTCCATGAATAATTCTAAGGAGGGTTTAATTGAGATAGATGATTCACTTCAAAACAGAAATTAATACTTTATCATATGACTCACAATCGCATCACAAATGAACACTTTGAAGGAGGGTTCTATTGAAGTATATCGCTCGGTTGAAAACAAAAATTATAATTTGTTATATAATTCATAATCATATCCTCAATGAATAAGTCTAATCATAATTTTATTGAAATAGATGACTCACTTCAAATCAGGAATTAATACTTTCTCATATAATCCACAATCACGTCACAAATGAATAGTTTTGATAAGAGTTCTATTAAAATAGATCACTTACTTCCAAGTAAAAATTAGTGCTTTCTCATCTTATTCACAATCATATCATTAATGATTAATTCTAAGAAAGGTTCCATTGAAATAGATGACTCACTTCAAGGCAGAAATTAATGCTTTGTCATATAATTCACAATCACATCACAAATGAATAGTTTTGATAAGGGTTGTATTAAAACGGATGACTCACTTCAAAGCAAAAATTAGCCTGTTCTAATGTAATTGGCAATGAAATCATAAATGAATAATTCTAAGGAGAGCTTTTTCGAAATACATGACTCATTGAAAGGCAGAAATTAATGCTTTGTCATATAATTCACAATCATATCATCAATGAATAATTCTAAGAAGGGTTCAATTCAAATAGATGACTCACTTCAAAACAGAAATTAATACATTGTCATATAATTAGCAAAGAAATCATAAATACATAATTCTAAGGAATGTTCTATTGAAATAGATGACTCACTTGAAGGGAGAAATTAATGCTTTGTCACATAAATCACAATTACATCATAAATGAATTATTCCAAGAAAGGTTCTGTTGAAGTAAGTGATTCACTTCAAAGCAGATATTAGTATTTTATCATGTAGCTCATAATCAGGTCACAAATGAAGAATTCTAAACAAGGTTATATTGAAATAGAAGATGCACTTGAAAACAGAAATTAGCCCTTTGTTATATATTTGGGAATGAAATCATAAAGGAATAATTCAAAGCAGGGTTCTTTTGAAATAGATGACTTACTTCAAGGCAAAAGTTAATGCTTTGCCATCTAATTCACAATCACATACTTAATGAATAATTCTAAGGAGGATTTTATTGAAATACATGATTCACTTGGAAGCAGAAGTTAGCCCTTTATCACATAATTGGTAATGAAATCAGTAATGAATAGTTCTAAGCAGGATTTTATTGAAATAGATAATTCACTTCAAAGTAAAAATGACTTCTTTGTCATATGAATCAGAATTACATCATAAATGAATTATTCCAAGTAGGATTCCATTGAAGTAGGTGACTCACTTCAAAGCAAATGGTAGTATCTTGTCATGTAGCTCATAATCAGGTCAGAATTGAAGAGTTCTAAGTAGGGTTCTATTGAAATAGATGAGTCAGTTCAAAGTCGAAATTATTGGTTTGTGATGTAGTTGACAATCGTATCAGAAATGAATACTTCTCATAAATTTGTTGTACAAATATAATACCTGGATAAAAGGAGGCACTCATGTGTTGCCATGTGATAAAGATTGATGTGAGTAGTAAATAATTCTCATAATAATACTATTCAAATGTACAATTGACTTTGGAAAATTTTCTGGTTGAATCACCGTTGTAGGAGTGACTCGGTGAATGAATAGTCTTAACAATCATTTCATTAAATTATGTTGTTTCCATGAAAACCAAAACTCAATGATTCAACATCAGATTGATATCATATTATAAACGAAGAACTAAACCAACACATCATCAAAGTATAGTATTTCCTTCAGTAAACATTTCATCACCGGTTCTACCAATTATTATCATAGGAAAGTTGAATTCTCATTATAATTTTGATGTTTAAATTTATTTATCTGTTGAAAGAAAAGTTTTTAAATCTATCATATAATAAATCTTCACATTGCAAAAGAATCAATTGTAGGAAAACTTCATTAAATTATATTACTTATGTCGATATAGAACACCATCTTAAACAAAGTGATGGAAAATCATATCAGTAGCGGATTAGTTAGAACATTTTATTTCATTATTATGTACCTACAACACAACTCAGCGCTGATAATACAGTTAATCATCACTCGATAAATGAAGCAAGTGCATCACGGTGTTACTATTCTATAATGCGTACATGAAGTAAATCATCACCATGTTTCATACAATCGTTGCTAATACGATCATCGAACAAATCTAACGAAAGTTCTATATTACTATATTAAGTACTAAAACGGCATATCAACATAAATGATATGGTAAATCATTACGACACAACAGAATATACTTAGTAATATTATATTCAACTGTATGAGCAAATTAAAAAAAAAAGTGTGATGTAAAATGTCAGCACCAATATATACGTCAGGAAAAAACAATTGCAAGTGGTTTCTTCACCTATCACAAATTTCGAAGCTGGAAATAATGCTAATTTTAAGATCATTCATCATATGGTAAACACATAAAAGTAAATATAGGATTCCTAAAGTATTACGTTCATTGAGAAGAGAACTGTCCAGTATTCTCTATCATTCATGTCTATATGGCGAACGTATGTTTTCTACCGCCATGTTTCATTTAAAAATGCATTTAGAGTAAAAGCAAATATAAGACGCATCAATTCATTCATTAACGACATGGGCAATGAATGACCAATACAATGCTAGTATTTCAATATATGGAAGACTTCAGAGTAAATCTTAACTTGCCATATTAAGATTATAAACATACGGAAACAGAATAACTCAAACCAAATTCTTTTCTCATATACATATAATCTCTAAGTAAATAAAAATACTTTATTATGTCATTCAAATTTACACAAGATTTAAACAGCTATCAAAAATGTTTACTTCAAATTCAACCTTTATTCAAAGCTAAGAGTTTCTATGTCGTCAGAATGTCAGACATTACCCAAAACCTAAATGGTTCCAACCACACCTAAATTCCAATATGTTCAGTCGTAATCAATATGAATTAATCCTAATTATATACTAAAAATTATTAGTCAGTTGAATACATCGCAGAAGGATTTCTATCAAATAGACGGTACATTCTACAAACACATTAATGTATCACTATTAAATGAAAGGTAACAGAGCCAACGAATATTTCTAACCATAGTTCTACTTCAATTGATGACGATTTTAAAGGAAAAATTATTCATTGTTTATCTAAAGCTAAATCACAACGTAACAGAATATTTCTTAGGATCCCTAAACTCGAATACTTAATTCGCTTTAACACAACAAGACTGCTACTGCTATATAACCACAGTTTCAAAAGAAATGGATAATTCTTAAAAAAGTTTCATTCTGACACAGTGTTTAATTCAAAGTGGAAGTTAACCTTTCCTCATTTAATTGACAATCACTTTACAGATGAATAGTTTTTATAAGAGTTCTAGAAAAATAGATGATTCACTTCAAAGCAGAAATTAATGCTTTGTCATACAATTCACAATGAAATCACAAATGAATAGTTCTAACTAGGGTTCTATTGAAATAGATGTCTCATATCAAAGTAGAAATTCGTGCCTTGCCATATAATTAACAAGCACATCACAAGTCAATAGCTCTCAGGAAAGTTTCATTAAAATAAATCGTTCATTTAAAAACAGAAATTCTTGATAGACCTTATAGTCAATAATCACATCACAAACGAATATCTCTCAACAGTCTTCTATTAAAATAGAATTCTCACTTCAACATACAAAGTGGTGCTTTCTCATATAATTTAAAATTATATCACAAATGAATGGCTCTAATTAGGTTTTCATGAAAATAGATGGTTCACCTCAAAGCAGAAATTAGTGCTTCGTCATATAATCGACAATGAAATGGCAAGTGA
>JAJEKB010021442.1:3987137-4047437 GCA_022393335.1 Macrotrachela quadricornifera | reverse complement strand
TAACAATCAAGCCTTTAAAAATTAATATTTAATCTATCCTTATCTTTATTGTAATTTTCGTGAATGTAACTGCTCAAAATAGTATTTAACTTTCTTTCATAGTGGTCAGGACCAATATGGTCAAACCACTCAAATAAAGCAATTTATATATATATATGATGTGTGAAAAGTCCTACAATCTATTATATAGTTGTACCTTTTGTTTTAAAATGGGCAAACCATCTAGCAATTAAATTTCGTCCTTCTGAAAGATAATTTTTTCCATAAGAATAAGAAATAGTTTTTTTCTTATTTAAACAAAACGTTCTTTGTAAATTGTAGAGTTTTGCATGCGTCATGTTTTGATATTCGCGATTTTTATGAAAACATTAATTTATAAAATGGTCCATGAGCAGCGTTACGATAAAAAATTCAATTATCTTCACTCTTGTTCAAACAAATGAACTGATTCTTTGGTTAGTAGTAGAACTTTAATTAAATTCTTTTTTTTCATGTGGAGAAGGTATAAGCAAACACTCTTATTAAGTGTAATTTTTGACCTCAATGAAGAAATTTTCTCAGCTATCAAGTAAGAAAAATACCTATAAACTGTTCCATAGATAATTTTCAGTTGTTATCTAAGAGAATAGTAAGAAGAAATGAGAGTGATCTTTAGAAAAGGTAGAATATAGATGTTAATGAAAGCAGAATATGTTGTGCACGTAAAAAGAGATACTTGCTCGCATTGAACTTTGCTTTTGTTGAAAACAAAAAGTACACTATTAAAATTAACTTTACGGAGCAAAATTGTAAAGCTTTTCACACTGTATCTTATGGTATATTCATTTTTTTTAGAAAGGTGCATCAAGTAATAAAACGATGAAATAGAAATAAAAACTAATCTTTGAGCAACGTTGAAATTTAATCGCTCGAAATTTTGCTCATTTTAATAATAAATAAAAAGCAGAACACTAAAATATTGTCTTATGTAGATTGTAGAACTTTTCACACCATCATATGTTATATAATGTTTTTAAAATAAAAGTAATTAATGGTGAAAAAATAGAAATGAAAAATCTATAAACTCAACATACTGTCAAATCAAAAGAAAATTTCCTGAATTTGTACCATAATTTAATTAAAATGGCGAAATAGAGCAAGGTTTATGTAATAAGCTAACATATTTTACGTAGACTCTTGAAAAAACATTCTCTAACGCAGCAATTAGTTTGACTTTTTTTTGTAAACTCTTTAAATAAGATTTTATAAGAGGATAGTTAACTCCATCTTTATGGACTTGTCAAAATAATTAACTGAATGACAAATAATTAAAATGTTTTTGAAGTCTTGCTTCATTTTTTAACGAGTTCATATAAAAATCGAAACATTTTTCATACACATCATTTTGTTTAAGGATTTCAGGAAAATATAATTGTAAAAATACTGCGCTCTTTCTTTTGTGTTTCGTCATTCCGTTACTACACAAGTTTTTTCAGACTTGTGTGAAGGGGTGGAGGTGTAAAAGTATACTCAATAATACAAGAGATAAAAATTTATACATAAGTATTCATCGTTCTAAAACACTACTAAAAACACCGCGTCTTTTTACATTCACAATTCTAATGAAATGATACAAGACTAAATTTATTGTAGATTCTATAGTATGAAGTGTTCATTCATTACAATTTGTATATGGCCTCAACTAACTGATACAGTATATATATGAACAACGGCTCAGTGAAATTCATTTCTGCTAACCGTTATAGCAGCCTTTTAAACTATTGAGGTACTAGTGTTATCAAAGTAAAAAGATAGATTTACAAATTTTGTCTAATTAGTAATTTCTTTATAGATATCATAATGGTAGAATTTTCGAATCTATTAGTTAAAGAGAGTCATTTTGTGTCTTTCTTACTGGTATTAATAATGTTTTCGGTTGTACTTGTTACAGAAGATGTATCAGATCCAGTTGGTGTTTGTGGACCAGTGATCAAGCTTGGATCTACAAATAATAAATAAATTTTTTTTATTTGACTATTAAATTTTCAGATTTTATCACATTTCTATTAGTTACAGCGACTTTCTTGAGAATCTTCGAACGAACAAAGAAAATTTTGTAGATATCCCTTCTTAAAGAATTCTAGCATTACATTGAACAACAATGTCATTCTTTGTTTGTCATTTCTGGACTTCTCGCTCTCTAATGTCGGCCGGTATTACAAAGATAACATTGTGGTTTACAGAAGTGAGATAAAATGTGAGAATTTCATATTCATTCGCTGACGAAATATGGAATTTATTATGAATGTTCTAGCTAACAAAATAATTTTATGTTCGAAATTATGAGCAATGTATACATTTTCAAATAATTCTAACAATCGAGATTTACCTGGAGGAAATCCAAATTTAAAGAAAATTAATTGTACTACAACCATTTGCCTGTTGATAAATTTAATCTTCAACGATATTATTTCTTCTCTCGTGCTGATGTGATGCTCAATTTCATTTTTGAAATTTTTCCTGCATTCTATTCGTCTGATGATACTGCTGGCACACTTCTGTGGAAATTTAACAAAAATCGACAAGCCAAACCAATAGCTTATAATGATTCCTTTTTTTTTACCTTGGCTACCAATTGGTCTAAAAAAGAAAAAGAAATAACAAGTTCGTCTTTTTCATTAAAAGAAAAACGTAAAAAAATTTGACGTTCATTTTATTTCAAGATATTCTTTTTATGTTTCAAACGAAGATAAGAAAGTAAAGAGATATATCTCCTCGAAAGAGAGAAAAATTCGAGTTTATACGTCTTTTAGAAAGAAGCCAAAATTTCAACTGCTATATATACATACTGTATGACTTGTCGCTTTTGGATAGTGTTTAATATCAGTTGTGGAACGAACCAAGCACTTTTAACGGTAATACTTGTCAAATTATACTGAATCATCATCTAAAAACATATAGAAGAATAAACCATGAGATGAAAAAGAGGAAAACAACTCACTTCATTTGCTAAATCAGTTAAGTCCGTAATATTTGTAGTATTTATATTGACCAAATTAGACGAATATGTAATATTAAGTTCAAATCCATCTGAAAAACAACAATTCGGTACAAAATAGATCGAAACAAAGATAAAAAAAAACATACTTTCATCAGCGCTATGACTGTCCACCGTCTTCTTTGGTAAAGATGTTGAGATAAGACTCAACACTATTATGCCTGCCACAATCAACGCTACAATAAGTAAGCTGCAGATGACCACTGTCGGTGTGTATTGCCAAACTATTTGCCACAATCTCCTAAAAACATATGTGAAATAATGAAAGATGTCTTTAAGACGATGATATATTCTTCTTATGAGAAATTTTTAGTCAATTTTTCAACTTTATGTTAAATACACAAATATATTTTTCGAAAATTAATTATATATCCTATTAACGCTGAAAATAGTTGATCCCTATGGATGTAACATAAGCACTATTTCTATCTGCTTTAGTTTTCAACATCATTCTTTACTTTCCTAAAACCATAAGATTCCTGTAACTACCCTATATCATTTATACTTGACAAAAGGAGTTTGAATGTTTTATTTAGTGCTTTAAATGAATTTGAGTTTCCATTAGAATATGGTGTAGTTATCGGAGTTTTACTAAGCCTATTTTCTAGAGAATTCTGTAATAACCTAAATTCTAAGAGAAAAAATGCTTCTTTTCTTCTCTAGTCACTGTATCTTCTCTGTGCATTTGTATTTGAAGAATGGCTTAGAAGTCTTATCTCGATTTGGATAATTAACTTTTTTATATGAAAATATTATATATTTAAAAATTTGGTTGCAATAAACGACGTGCTACAAAATGGCCTATGACCGATGTTCCATAATTTCTATAGTAAGAAAGTTATAAGCATAGAAATATCCCTCAAAAAAAAAGGAAAATTAATAATGAATCTGATGTCAGTATTTTTGCATGAACTCTTATTCTTTAAGTTCTCTAAAACAAATGCTTTTTTTGAATAGAAGCGCCATGAAATTCTCTACAAAATCTTACCTAAATTTTAATTTCCGATTTTCCTGTACGGCGCGAAAAATACGAAAACATTGCAAATTCGGTATTTTTTGGCACAAACTTTTTTTTTGCCTATTATTTCGATGGGAAACTTTAGCGAAAGTGAGAACTCTTTTCGTGTTTTGGTACTTTCGAGTACACTCTTTCTTATAGTCCGTAAAAATTTTTAAAGTATATTGTGTACTCGAGAATAAAGTTTCAAAAATTGAAGACCTATCTCTATCATATTGAAAATGTTTGAAACACTATTCTGATTCTCTATCGAATTTTGTCTCTGCGAATTTTATAAAACTTTTCATGGTGCACTTGTCTAAATAAAATTCGGTGTTCTATTATGTTCTCGCGTCAAGATATATACATAACAAAAACGGCTTCCAAATATTTTCTGTATAATGAAAAGTAACATTGTTGTATTAGCTCTTTATTTTGAATATAAAACAACCTATTCATACAGGTAAAAAGATATATAAGATTCCCCCATCCTCAGAATTGATTTCTCACTTTTGACTCTTGATTTGAGCTGAAATTCTCAGGTATGACTAACCCTGATGAGATACATCTCTTGTAAAAATTTCAGATAACTTATGAACTGTTTTTGCAATCGGTATAACTCCCTCCCGATACATGCTATAGAGCTCAGGCTGGTTTCAAATTTAAGGTAGCCTCAGTGTGTAACCTTTCATCGAAGACAAATTTTGAAAATCAGTTTCATTCATCTTTTTATGAGGAATTTTGTTAACATGGTCTGTAAATTGAGATATATGCCAAAAACGTTACAATGTTATCGATACGTTGTATACAGAAAAGAATAGAAATTTTATACTTTAAACTGCATTTGATATTTAATGTAAATATATCAAAAGATGTAACACGTTCCGGACTATCTCGCTATATATCGTAAGATAGTAGGTAAAAGAATATAGTTATAAAAACAAAAAATATGTTAAGAGAAGAAAATCGATTGAGATGCACAGTATTATCATTTCCTTCTATCGGTAAAATTAAATATTTGATGTAACATCTGATTTTAAAGAGTAGACATATTTGAATAGCATTAAACTTCTCATTACCAAACTGACAAATTTAAAAGATAGTCTGTTATTGGTCTGCATAGACGGAGACATTCGAAATATAAAGCATTTACAGTATATATAAAATACTTTCATTTCAATCTTCAATAGAACTTTTTTTTCTTGTTTCGTGACGATCGGATAGAACTCATTGAGTCGCATAGAACATGTTCTATGCGACTCAATGAGTTCTATCTAATCATCACAATAAATGAAAGAAAGTTTTATTAAGATTTTGAATTGAAAGTATTTAACATATAATGTAAATACTTTATATTTCGAATATTTCTGTTCGTTCACATCAATGGTAGACTATATTTTAAATTTGTTAGTTTGACAGCAAAACTGATTGATATCTTGATGAAAATATACTGCATCTTGAACTATAGAATTGAAGTTTTCCAATCTCAATCAAAGGTTAAAATGACTATTTCATTTATAAAGTAGATAGCTATCATTAATCTACTTGACTGTGCTCATTAAAGTCAAATTGAAAATAAAATAATATCATTATCTATGTTTAGAAAATATTATCGTATTGCATTATCTTTTCATAAGTAAAATCTACAATTGAACAAAATAAATTATCTCTATCTTAAACATATCAGTTTGTTCGACTATATCGGTGACTAAACAGCTTTGACTTACTTTCTTAAAGAAGCAGGTTTTGGTGGTTTAAGATAATCTCTTGGTATTATATTGATGGTTGCTAGCATAATTTTGGATCAGTATGCAATATAACTAAAATTATAAAATTAAATCTGAATATTGAAAAACAAATAAATAGTAGCGTTTTATTGTATATTATATATTAACATCACTAGACTGGATAATGAGTGTGATTTTTTCATTAATTTTAAATAGATTTGAATATTTAGTAATTTAAATTTAAAATAATTTAATCCAGTGTTTTTTTTTATTAGTCGAATTTAAAAATAAAATAAAATGACTAAAAATATTAAATTTATTTAAAGTTTAAATTATTAATATAACATAGACAATTACAAATTCCATAAAGATTTTTAATCAAAGAATGGAATGTGTGTAAGTTCGTAGAGAGAGAACTTTTCTAATTAATGGTGTAGCTGTTATGAAGTTTTATTATGTACCATTTATATGTCAATAGATGACCACATCCATCGACATCTCAATAATATACAAGAGAATTTGATGATCTCAACACCATTAATTAGAAAAACTTTTCCTCGACAAACCTATATATATTCTGTTCTTGAACCAATAATTTGTAATTGCTCTTTATTTGATTTAAATCTAAATTTATTTACTTTCTGTAATTTAGTAAATTCAAACTAGTGTAAATTATTCTCTTTCTTTGTGACAGCTTATATGAAAAATATATCCTATTATTAACATTATATTTATCTATAAACTATGTATTATGAAGATGGCATGGCGATCTTCTTGTAATTTTGTATGGTCTATCTAGGACAACAGTGGCATAGATCCAAAAACTGACCATTTTATCTAAAGTGCATTTAGAAGATATGGAACTTGACATGTCTTGTGTTACATCACTTATATATATCCGTGATTGATATTTCTCTATTTTAGCAAATTTTTCTTTTCAAGAGTTGATTGTGTAAAGAGATACGTGACAAGGTTAATGAAATTTAAAATTAGATGATAGTTTTTCTGTTTTATTGACATTCGCTGTTCTTATTCACCTAACACGTTATCTGTTTATTCGTGTTCTTTTCTCATATCATCTCTTTCTCTTTGCATCTTTCTCACTCGATACTTCTCTTTGTATTTTTCTGTCTCTTTCTCTGTAAAGTTAGTCGATTACGACTAGTAACAGAAATAAGTTTAGTCGAGAGACGGACACACACAAGTGATGTCTACACGATTAGTTTTACTTCATATTTGCTATACTTAGCTGTTCTAGTATGCTTTTCGGAATATTCTTTTAAATATATCACTACAGTCCTGTGTTATCCAAATATTCTCTCATATGAATATCTCCCGATCTTGACCTGTTCGTATTTATTGACATGCTTTTCCACTCTTATAAGATGTTAGCAGTAATATCATAGAGATATATGAAAAGAAATCGAATACTCAAAAAAAAATGATTTCAACAAGAAAATTGGATTTTTTAATTCTAATCGACTAATAATACTGTTGTCAATATAACAACCCATTTAGTTCTAAGATACAAACTTGATTACTAACGGCAGAATTGTTAGTTGAAGAGGAAATATGTGGAAAATACATGTCAAAATATATGATGTAGGAAAGTTCATCATCCAGTAGTTTTCGTAAGTTTATGGAAATTAACAAAAATAATCTCAAAAACCATCTAAAGCTATGTATTCGATCATACCAGTCTCATATCTGAAAGAATTATTAAAGAGACTTTTAAAATAAAGGAAACAGGTCGTGTTTGTGGCCATTTTGTAAATAACAAAATAGGAAACAGCTACGCCATCTCCTTTTGAAAGGAGCTGGCACCTTTTCTATGTGTTAAATCGCCCGTCCCCCTTCCCCGCGTATCTTGTTTTAGTTTTACTACTTTTTTTTGTGGTTAATATAGTGTACTGAAAGCACTAAACGAGGCCCTGATTGTTTTTACTTTTAGCACGGTCAAAAATAAGGGTCTTTTATATAGTAATTAGCAGAAAATGGCAAATGTTTCAAGATTTTGTTTATCGGGACACTGTGTATGCAAGATAAGCACAATACTTGGAATCAGCATTGAAAAAATACACAACAAACTCTATTTTTGTGTAAATATTTACCAACTGAATTTTATTTATAAGAGCCAAAGTAAAATGGTTAAGTAGTGAAAAGCCGAAGCAAGAATGCTGAAACTTGAATGGTAAATGCTCACAAAGAAAAATAGAGTGTATTATATGTTTTTTAATACTGATTCTAAATATCGTGCTTATCACGCATACATAGCATGTTTCAAGAATTAAAACTTCGAAATAAGATTCATTACCGCTAATTTCTATAGAATAGATTCTTATTTTTGGCCTTGCTAAAACTAAAAGAATTCACGGTCTAATTTATGGTTTTCAATACATCATACCAACCACAACAAAAAAAAGTAAAATTAAATCAGCAATTTCCGACATGAGCTTTTTGTTAATCAAGAAGTCTAAAAGCCACAAGAATATCCTGAAAGTTTCAGGCACAAAAAGTGCATCCTTCTTAAGATATTGGCTACACAATAAATTGAGGTTCTCCTAGTTCTTTTCGCGATATAGTCGGCTTTTGAAAACTCAATATCTTAAGAAAGATGCATTCGTTTTGTACGAAACTTTCAGGATATTCTAGTGGCTCTTAGGTTTCTTGATGGACAAAATTTTAAGTCGCAATTCATTGATATGATTTTGCAGGTAAACCAATGTCCTAGGTCAAATACCCAGTAAGACCGTTATAATTCAGCTTCACAGGTGCATGGGCCTGGATTCTCTTAGAGCTATTCTAGTATCGTGGTTCCCTACTTATGCCCAAAATATGAGTAGATGCCTAATTTGACTTATAATAAAAATGAAGTTGGGATGACCATTTTCCTGTGGGTTAGGAAAAGAAATAAACTTTCTTTTAAAATTATTTATAATAAATGATAAAGTTTTTGTACAGACCTACTGGGCAGCCGCCTAATTCCATTTAGACAAGAAATGAAACTTTCGAAAAATCCTACACTGCGATAATAAACGCAAGAGAGAGATTTTTTTCAGATTATAAATTTACACTTATAAATTGTACTTTTCGTTTTTTTTCTTAAACGTACATAAGTGTCTCATTTCAAATTATAAATTTATGATTCCAATTCGCACAATGAAATAATCTTAGCAAAACGAAAAAAGATACAGTATCTTAAATATAAATTTATAACTGGAATTGAAACATCCATCTATATCTGCTAGAAAAGTAAAAGATAACATTTATCCAAATCATAAAGTTATAATTAGGGCCGCACGCTCGTCCTTCGTGGTACTCTCACGTGGAGCGACGCATCTCGAATTATAAATTTATAATTAGAAGAGATTTTATCTTTTGTTTTTTTTGCTAAAGAAGAGCTGGCGCAATTTTTTTTTAATTATTTTTGATCTGATATAATGCAGCTGATGCCCCATTTATATCCGAACTCGAACTAAGCGCTTTATGGTACGTCCTTGTGTCTCGATTTCGCGGCACCCTCAATTGACAAGATGCGCTTGATCATCATGCCCGTTAGACCTTGTATCTCCCGGAAAAAAAGTGAACTCAGTTCTCTTGTATTCAGTGGTCATTTATTATTTGCTATAGATGATATAAATGAAATAATTTTTTTTCTTTCTGACTGATATGAAAGTGAATATTTCTTACAGTTCTTATAGATCAGATAATCAATGGTCCTATATCTTTATTTATTTTCAAAATGAAAAAATAGCTCCTGCAACTTCATTTATATTATCACTTGAATTAGACATCTCATGCCTAAATGACAGCTGAAGTATATTACAATAGTCATTTAAATATGATGAAACAAGATTACAATATTTCGAAAAAGAAAAGAGGATCTACATTGCAATAGCCTCTCATTTTTTTAAGAATTAGATCATGAACTATGGCACAATAATTCTTAAAAAGGAACAATTATCAGATCGTAATAGTAACAAAGTGGACAAGAAATTATCTGTGAATAATATCTAAAAGGGAAGAAAACAGATTGCAATAATACCGCAAAACGGAGAGGAAGGAAATCGTTACAGTTCTGAAATAGTAAGCAACCAAATGTTACTATACAAAAATAAAGATATATTCAAGTCACAATACTCTGGAAATATGTAAAAGAACAATATCGCAGTAGTTCTCAAATATAGGGAATAATTTGATAACAATAGTACTGGTATGGAAAGAGAAATGAGGAATTAATACGAGACTTCAATGCTATTAGCATTGGATTCTTTTATTTCTTGGGAATCAGATATGGATAATGCCTAAAAGTGAGAGCAATCAGTTTGCGAATTACAAGAGGAAGTGAATCGGAATAGTCGGTGAAGGGGAGAGGTGCTACAATGCGATAGTACCTAAATAGGAGAGAAACCATTGATCAATAGCTCGGAAAGAGGGCTGAAAATCGTTACTGCATAGTCCTCATAAGGCACAGTACATACACATATGTAGAGATACTAATAGTATACGTGTTTTATGTAAACTACGGCAGAAAAAAATAAAATAATTTATTTTAATTTTTAATTTAAGGAATTAGAGAAAGCGACCAAGTTAAATTACAATTATATTAAATTTGTAATTTTAAATGTAAAAAACATATGAAGAAGTATGTTAAATGTATTTCAAATTCTAATTCATGACGATTAATTATATAGAGCTAGACAGAATGTTCTGTATAGATATCTTCAAAATTAACTGAAATCGTTTTTAAAGGAAGTATTACTTACAGATTATATTAATTAAAGATTGTCGAGACGCGCTTATCAGGAAATAAAAACACACTACTGATATAGGCACAACAAGCATTACCTTTTATACCTAGGTTTTCACGGATGAATGACGATGCAGAAAATAAATAAATTATGCTTGAATATTCTTCATCCTATAATGATGCATATTTATCTGATATATCTTTCTAACGCAAAAACACACGCGACTACCCCCATGTAAAAAAAACGACACAAAATCTGATTATAGTCGATTTTTCATCAAAAACAATCGATTAAAATGACATAATTTCAATTAGATTTTCTACTTTTAATCGATTATTTTGTTTTTAATCCATTTTAATCAGGATAGTGGAAGAATGAGGAAGTACTAATTAGTATCAACTTATGAAGTATGGCACATGTGTCAGAGGTTGGTCTAGCATTGTACTACCTATTTGTCGGCGCAAGGAATCTGAAAAAACAACTAAAAAGTACGATTTTTAAATCAGTACTCAAGAAAAACGCGTTTTACAACTATCAGGATTAAAATCGATTAAAAGTAGAACAATCAATTATAATCGATGACAAATAGAAAAATCTAGTAAAAATCGAATTTAAATCGTACCATTTTAATCGATTTTTCATCAGACTAAAATCGATTATAATCAGATCATTAGCGTTTTTCTTACGTGGGTATGAAACACACAGAATAAATCACATCATTACCTTGATATTCATCGTTTTTTTCCTTTTCTGACAGAAAGGGACATATGGCGTTTAATTAAGACAGCTAAAATGCTTAAAGTTTGTCTGTCTGTCTGTCTTAATTAATCAGAAAACAGCAACGATTATATCGATAATACTGAAATGTAATAGTTCCTAAAAATGTCCTTAAAAGGTTTTGAGGGTCGGGGAATTCAATGGTATCATCAGTTTTTCATTTTCATAAACTGTGAGCAGATTTTTATAGTGAAGGAAATCGAATCTGATATTCGTTTTTAGAGATGTTTTGCGGTTAACTTTTTTTTGAATCAAATAATGGCTTTAAAGAAAAGATGATTTTTTTATCAGACTAAGTTCGGCCAGAGGTTTGCGGTGAAGAAATTTAATTCTCAGATCTAGTTTTCGAAATTTTATTTCATTTATTTGTTTTTAGTCAAGACGAAGTTTTTGTTATGATAATTTTTTGTAATCCTCTTTGAAGAAAGAAAGGTTATATGGAAATTAAAAAGTACTTAAAATTTGTCTATCAGTCCAAAATAATTGGGAGAGAAGTCAAAAAAAATAATGTTTCTGCATAAAAACTTTGTATAACTCACAATTGACAAACATCTTGCATAGATTTCTAATTGGTATAACTACATTCAATAAGATTGTCTCGAGGTAGGGAGAGGAACAGTGACTTCAACCGATCAAATCTAAAGGGGGACCATTTCAGGCAGCCGGATTATTGTGAGCAGCAATTTCACCTAATACGATAGTTTTAGCTCGAAATTTTGGTCGACCATATTTGAGATGGAGGGAGGAGGCGAACTCATACGATCAGATTATTTTCAATATCAAGACCCTTGTTAAGCGCTATCTAATGGTACTCTTTGTATCTTCTTTGAAGACATTTAGCGATATCCTTAGTAACTGTTTGTGGGCGAACAGGGAGCATTCCTAGTATTTTTTGAACAGCGATCTAGTAGTTCTATCAGTAACTTCACTAAGGTTATCTAGGAGTGTTCTCAGTAAATTTTTAAATGTTATCTAGAGACAGGCTGGCTAAATCATTGAGAATATATGGAATATCTCTCGAAGAGTTAGTAGTTATATTCCTGAATAGTATCTTGAAAGTTTGTAATGTTATCACTGAATAGCCATTGAAAAGGTACTGAGCATTTCATTAGATGGTTTTTACAATAGGGATCATATGTGTTAGCGTTAGAGATGATACTAATGCGAAACTGCTAGTCATAAATGTATTAAATACATATCCAGTCAGGATGAACGCCCAGTTAACTAGTACTAGTGCATACCTATACGACAAGTTTTCGTAGTTTTCTAATGAGTATCTAGGAATACTGTTACTAGGACTCAAAATGGGCTTCGTTTTTCTGGCTCAATCAGGCCTAAAGCAGCTCAGCTTAGGCCCGTTGAAGATTCCTTTTTACTGTCGTTTTTTCATGCCAAGATTCACAAATTACATGTGTGATTAGCAATATCCTTCAAAGCACATTATCCGAATGTTATAGGAAACTTTTTAGTGAAATTACTGCGACAGTATTGAAACCAATATATAATAAATCGAGATAATTATTGAGTTAAACGAAAAAACAAAAGATGTTCGAAGAGTTTTAAAGACAAACACGATTTTTACGTGTGACTGGTTTTCTTTCAGCATTGTTTCGCTAGTAAAAAAAGGCTTGAAAAAGATACTATACTACTACGTACTTGAAAGTTTCCGCGACGAAAATCATTCGATGAGATGATGAACAGTAAAACTACTGTTTGAAAATATAATTATTTAACTCGGCCCTCATGAGTATCTGTCAAACTTGCTATCACTATTACAAGTTTGACATTAATATTTAAAAAACAATGTATCAATATTTTCTACTTTTTATACAGGTCATTTTTGACTTCCATAAGTCTTACTTCAATAAATGCCCGAACTAAAAAGCACAATTCCTGTTGAATTCTAATTAATCAAAATTGAGGGGCTGAATAAACTGTCACTTATAGAGAACAGTTTGTTTACGGTACGTTTTCTCTGTTAATCATATTCTCATAGTAATTAATGTAGCATAAAATATAGTATGTAGTCGACATATGCAATTATTTTGATATAGCATTATTCTTTTTAAAATATTTCAATATTTTTTCTTCTGACAACTTTTTCAGTAATTTGGATTGTTTTTGACAGACATAAATTACATTAAATTTATATAAAATACTGGACTGGTCCAACAAAAAGCTTAGTCTGCCTGGCACCAAAGAAAAGTTTTGTTGGGCTGAAGACTATCCTGGAGCACCCTAAATAGTTTGCCAAGAGCTATCCATAGTGTACTTGTAATAGTTTTCGAAGCATTATCCCAGAGTGTCATTTGTAGTTTATCAAATCAAGGGATACTTAAGCGCATTACTAGTGGCCTTGCAGGAGTCATCTTGAGGTACCCTCAATGAATTATTAGTGGTACTCGTAGTTAAAAGATTTGATTGTTTCAAATATATTGTTTTTCGACTTAAATTGCTTAATAAATATGCTTGCATGTTGTCATCAAAATTTGATTAGAAAAAGTGGCAGATAAAACGGAATTCGATTGATATAACATGCGAATGTAGCTCATCACGATCAAATGTATTGCAGAAATGAGAGAGAGAGGAAGTGGGTTTGATATCAAAATAGGCCTTATTTGGAAATCTTAAGAAAACATACACTAATTAAATATAATCACAAAGTTAGGGGAAATAGCAGTAGGAAATAAATATGAAAAGAAAAGAGAGATAACTGCTGTAAATATCATTTTATTTCAAACAGAAAAAAAACAAAACATTCAAGCTTTCGTATACCTTTCTGGTATACATCATCAGGAAACTATACAACATGTGAAAGATTATATTGTTTGTTGACCATATAACATTATACGTTTAAGTATAGTCGATTTTAAGATTTTTTATGCATAAGTAATATCCATGATTTCTGAAATGATATGTAATCGAAATTAATGATAATGTTAATTCACCAACAATCAGTAAGAAAAGCAATGAGCAAACTAATTATTCAATGATGAAAATTAATTATAACCAATATGTAATGGAAACCTTAAATTTAAATAAGAAAATCGCAATTGTATTCATTTTACAAAAGGTACATAATTAAACAAATCGAATCATTAATATAGTTAGTTTCAATGTTCTAACGATCATAATCCTCAAGTAGAAATACATAATGAAACTAATATAGCGATTGGTACAATAAATTATAATTTATGATAGAGTGTTATTTAATAAAATGCTAAATTATAGATAAATATTATGGATTTTTTAATTAACCGTATTTTAAGGCATAAAGTCAGAAAAAGAGAAAAAGGAAACAAAATAATGAAAGTATGTATGTATAGTAGCTCAGTTAAACATACATTACAAAAATAATATTAAACAGAAAATTAGACAACAAAATGTAAATTTGTGTCTTTTTTCTTTTCTATCTATTGATGAATATAGTACAAAAATACGATAAGAAGAGTGGCATAAGTTAATTAACACAAATATTATATTAACAATATAAAATACAATAAAGAAGCTATATCTATGTTATCAACAATTTAGTAGAACGGAATGAGTAGACATTTTTATGTGTTAATCAAGATACGAAGATAAGTAACGATAGATAGTATTGATAAACGTTAATGAAACTCACGAAAGAATACTTAAATAATAAAGATCGTTTTTTACATGTTATTCGATATAAAATGGTTTATAAATATTAATTTTTCTCTAGTTATAAATATAGACATAATCTGTTGATGTCTATTAGCTAATTCAAATCAATATGAAGAGTATCAACCCTGATGTTGTAGGAGATCACTTCTCACAACATAATTTTAAATTAGTTTCTAAACATAACAATTATATTTATCTGAATGTAACTCTTTATATATATGTGAAGAGAAAACCGACAATATAAATGAATCTAGATAATATAAGTTAAGGTGTATAGGTACGAAATAATGATGATATAGACCTTTTTATTTATTTATATGTATAGATAGTAAAGAGAGATATGATATGTTAATGTTTATTAACTAAATTGAGACTGATGCGAAGAGTGTTGACCCTGATGTTATAGTAGATCACTTCTCACAACATCAATCAAATTTTATTTCTAAACATAACAATCATATTTATTTGAATGTAAACTTTTTATATCTACAAAATACTGATAAGTTATCTAAATGTCAACTTTTTTATTTATTTCTTTATTCCTTCATATACATAGGTAGAGATATGATATATTAATGTTTATTAATTAATTCAAATCAATGCGGAGTATCGACTTTGATGTTATAGTATATCACTTCTCATCACATTAACTAAAACTAGTTTCTAAACATAACAATCATATTTATAAACATATAAACTTTTATTTATTTGAATTTAGATGCCTAACTATAAATTAAAGATGATATAGACTTTTCAAATATTATTATTCATTTGTATATAGAAATTATAAAAGGAGATATAATATGTTAATGTTTATTAACTAATTCAAACTAATGCGGAGAGTGTCGGCCTTGATGTTATAGCAGAGCACTTCTCACAACATCAGTCCAAATTAGTTTTTAAACATAACAAATATATCTATCTGAATGTAAGCGTTATGTATCTACTTATTAATTAATATATACAAATATATGTGAAGAGAGAACTAATGATATGAAAATTCTTAGTACTATCTATTTGGATGTATATCTGCAATATTCCGATGATTTGGTCAATTTTTTTCAATTAGACGAATACAAAAATGCTCATTAAATGAAATCTTTTTATATTTAAAATGGATAATATATTCAAATAGAACGATGCTTAAGTGAGTACGAAAATGAACTATCCGTAGAGAAGTAAGAATGTTATTGTTATTTATTATCTTGTTAATAGCTATTTTATTATATGCGAATTGAAATTAATCGAAGAAAAGAAAACAAAAGAAACGCAAAGAAAAGAGAGAATGAAAAGAACAGAGGTGAGTATTTAACGAAAAAAGAGAGAACTGGAAAGAAAATCACTATTTTATTTCTAACAGATAAAAAATGAGTCAAGATTTCGTATACAAATTATATGTAGATGGTCAGAAATGATTGACCGAAAGGGAAGAATCAGATTATACATTGGTTGAGATCAGAAAGAACAGAACAAATGTAAGAATGTATGCAGACCAGTCCGAAGAAGAATTATCAGGAAGATGAAACAAGACATTCATTTAAAATGAAACAGACGAGTATGATATGCATGATGGATTATTCTTTTTTATATTTTGTTTCTTATTCAACAATCGATAATTGATCATAGAGTATGTCTTCGAAAAATTTATTTGTTACTGAAGATAAAGATTAGTCTGGTTTATCTCAAATACTTCGTTTAGTTTTATAATTATACTAGAGATTGAGAAATTTTCAGAAAAGAACGAAGGATATCAAAAACTTAAATTTTATGGGGAGAACTGAATTTAAATTACTTTAAACTAAATTGACGTTTTCTGTTATTATTTAAATTAAAAATCAATACTAAATCTTCGTTAAGATGAAAGCAATAAAACATTATCCTTTAAAGTTCTCTTCAAATTTTGAGAACTGACTTTGTATTAGGAAGTATCTATGTGTATTATGTGTGAATTATATAATATTTATAATATTGAATATTCGTTTATAGTTAAGATTTTCTGAAAGATTTTCATGGTATTTTTTATCAAAAATGACATCTTCATTTAAATATAGAGATGAAGTAAGAAAGATAAGAAAATATACAAAAAATTATTATTAATTAACTTTATATATTTCTTGAATATTCTTATTTGATATGTGGATAATTTTTGTTGCATTAATATTTTTCTTTCTCAATATGTTAACAAGTTGTTGAGCTGTACAAATAATAGCAGAAATAGGATTATATTGTGTATGTTGCAGCATTGAAGGTTTCAGAAAAGGATAATCCGTTTCAATAATAATACGAGAAAGAATATTATCGAATGATAATAACCATTTGTAAAATATACTTTGTAATTCTATATCATCTTGACCAAATATAGAACAATTGATTCCAATGAATGAGTGTGTAAAATGATTAAGAAAACGTGTAATGATATCCAAGTCACTTCTTTTATTAATACAGTGCCAATGTATCTTATGTGTGGAATTTAAGTGTAATGTTAATTCATTAAACATCAAATTAAATGAATCATTTCCTCTACCGTGTAAAACGATAGGTAAGTTTAACTCAGATGCTAATTTTAATTGTTTTCTAAACGTAATTAATTGTAATTCAAATGAATAATTACTAGTATTATCGAGACCACATTCTCCAATTCCAACAATTTCCATAGTATCATTAAACTTATTTTTAAAAATATGTTCTAATTTTTTAAAAACATCATCTATATGTGTTGGTAAATATTTAGGATGGATGCCAAACGTTGTATATATTTTAACATTAGGATTTTTAAAATCATAGTCGATGAACCAGCGATAATGTTGGTGTCTATTATCAATTAATATAATTTTTCTTCCATTTGAAACACATGCATTGAAATGGTCTTTATCAAGTCCATAACGAAAAAATATATCGAAGTGACAGTGTCCATCGTATAATGGTAATGCTATTGGCAAGTGATAACCATTTTTACATTTACATATACCATACAAGCTGTTTTCACAAATACCGTTCATTTTTTTATGTATCAACTCAGAATTGTAGTAACTTATATATACCCCTGAAGAAAAAATGGAAAAAAGACTATTATCCTTTTCATACATTCATCAATGGACTGATCATTAGTCATATTACTCTAATTGAATGAATATCTATCAATTTACTGGTTATCTTAATGGTTAGATATCATTTTTATCATAATTTCTAAGATAATTTAATCATCTTTACAAAATATCATTCAATTGATTGTTTTTCATCTGTAGAAAATTCTATACAATCAAATTTCATTTTCATAAAAACTTGTTCCATTTAATTTTACATCTTGAAAGTCCCCATAGTGTTGGAATTTCTTTAATCTCAATAAGAATAGAATTAATATTTATGTTATCTTCATTCATTCATTCATTTATTTATTTATTTTTCTTATTTACTCAGTTTCGAATTCATCATTTATTTTTCAATTCTTTTAACTTTCACCAAATTGATTGCATTTCTTTCATTTCAGAACAAAAAGAAAAGAAAATTCTGATCTATCTTTAAATAGATAACAAAACTAAAACTATCGAAATTCATTTATATCTAATTATTGTTTTTATTTTTATTATGTTGATTTTATTTATATACAGAAAAGAATAAACAAATAACGAAAAATAATTCATTTGTTGAAATCTGGTAGTTACGTTGAATGCCTACTTAGATAGGTGTTGTCAGAAGTGTTTTACACTAACGTCAAGGTTGACATTCGTCACACTTATGTAATTAGATTGCAAACATTAATATACGAGTACTTTATTTATCATCAATTTCTTGATCTTATTTATATTATATTTTATGTTTCTGTATATATTAAAAAAGAAAAATATATATATCAAATAAAAAAAAGAATAGAATATATATATATAATAAAAAAAGAAAAGAATATACATAAAAAATAAAACGAAAGAAAAGAAATATATAGTTTCTATTGTGTACTAATTTGTGTATATAATTATCTTCCTTATCATATACTCTAAGATTTATATTATTTTTTAATCTTATATTTCCATATAAAAGGGATTTTTGTTCAACTAATAAGAAAAGATACTAGTTTTTCTCTGGTACATATTCAATATTTGTAGTTCATTGACAATTGTTACAAATACCATACTTTCACTTATGTTCTGTCTATTGTGTTTATTTTATCTGACTTTGTTGTTTTCTTTTCAAAATCTAATCAACTTAATGTTAAACTTATATATCTATAAAAGTCCTTATTGTTTATTTTATGTATAACTTCTTCATAAGAAGTAATTAGATTGTTTACCATCAGGGCCGTACCGAGCCACTTATAGCAGGGGGGGCGCATACATTTAAACAGAAAAACTTCCTATGTAAAAAAGAATTAGTTTGTTGTATCGTATCAGAATCTTTTTAAAAACTAATTGTGATTAAGAATAAGCACTAATACTGCATGTTTTCTATGCAGACCCTTGAAAAGTACTTTTGTTTATATAACATAATTATAATAATTGACAATTATTTATTTCAAGTTATTTATTGAAGATCTAAGAGAACATTTCAAATCAGTGAATATATCTATAATTACATTAAAATAACAAAACGAATAATAAAGTGAAATTAAATAATACAAAAAGTTATTCAATTTTTTACACATATTCTTCTATCTTTCATTTTCGTCCAATCATTTACCAGTTTTTGAATGTCTATTTGGTCCAGAGCTGGGCAACTCAATTCAAAAAATGACCACCCAGGACATTCAATCCGACCTGTAGATCCGATCGTTTTCGATCGGATTCCATCGGAATCCGACATCTTTCATGAAAAACCGACCGGATCCAACATGATTTTCGTCGGATTCCCATCAGCCGGATTCCGGTCCGGATTTCGTCGGAATGTAACGGAAACATAATGAAATCCGGTCGGCTCTGGTCGGATTTCATCTTGTTTCCGGCGCATCCCGACGAAATCCGGGTCGGAATCCGGCTGATGGGAATCCGACAAAAACCATATGGGATCCCACAGAAATTATATAGATCCGACAGGATCCGATTTCCTGTGTTCGCCTTGGGCAATTCAACTCAACTCATTTCAATTCATTATCCGAATTGAGTTGAATTGAAAAAATTTTTTGAGATGCTCTGACTGAATCGAATTGAATTGACGATTTTCCTTTGTAATGACTGAATCTAAATCGAGTTGAGTTGGACAAAAATTATAAAATGATGGAATCGATTTGAATTGAGTCGAAGAGATTTTTTTATATGACTGAATTGAATTGAGAAAAATTTCAAAAATCAATGAATCGAATTGAAATCAACTCAAAAACAATTCAAAACTTATTTTTAAGACAAGTTCAGATAATAAACAATTTTTTTATTAATTATATGAATTTATCTTGTAATTTATATATATATTTTTTATATCTAGTTGATTAATCACATTTGTGCCTTTGCGCACATCTTGATGCATAATAGTACATATACTTGCACTATACCTGAATAATCATTTTTTTCTTTTCTTTCTATACGCACTAACTATTTTTTTTTCGTTCTGCAACATCCGATCGATGATCGAGATACATATATTTATCAGCTGGAATTTTCCTTTTTTATCGAATGACTGGATTTTCCATATAATGCTGTTGAGAATCTTTCCTGCAAAACGATCGGATATACTATCAGCTTTTTTACTTGTATTGAAATAAAAACAGCTTATTTTATAAGATTTATAAGAATCTTTTATTTCTGTGGAAGTCCGACGAGAGAAAAACGGGCGCAAAGTGTGTGAGCAAAAATTTTGCCATAAAAATGAATTGAGTTAGTTTCAATTCAATTCAGTAATAGAGTTGAGTTGAATTGAATTAGACAAAAAAATAAATTATATATGAATTGAATTGAGTTGAATTCGAAAAAAAATTCAATACGAAGGAATTGAATCGAACTGAGTTGGTAGTGCGATTTTTAGAAATTTAGAATACATGAATTCAGTTGAATTTATTTAGAAGACATTTTTTTTAATCATGAATTGAATTGAAATCTATATTCAACGAATTGAGTTGAGTTAATTCACATTTTTGACTGAGTTGCCCAGCTCTGCAATAGGCATTGATTTGATAAAAGGAGGAGCAATAAAAAAAATCTACATCTTAAACAAAGAAACACATTTTGATAGATTCTTCGAAATAGAAAATTAGAAACGTATAAAACAAATAGTTCCATCGACTCTTGTATAACTATATATCTGCACGAGATAATCCAAACATCAGAAAATACTTTGAATCCAACATCGATGCATGCTTAAAAAGCAATGTATTTGAAAGTGTCTGTACATTGATCAAGCGAATCTAAATTTAAATCAAAATAAGACAGGTTTGCTCAAAGTCTTGGACGAAGACATTTTTGTGAGTCATATTTGATTTGATGTGCGTACAAAGAAACGTTTCATTCGATAAAAGTTACGCTATACAAATCTAATAGACTTAAAACGTATCACATATGAAAAAGAGGTCACTGCTGGCAAAGGCTAGTTTTCATTATTTTTTGAGATAAGGAAAAATTAAATGAGTAAAACATTTACTCAAAACATTTTCTATTACTTTTTTACACGTTAGTGAATGGTTCAAATTTGAAATTTCAATATTTTATCCTCTATATTATCAAAAACTATTTGAATCAAGTAGAATGCTACTTTACATGATTTCAGAGGCAGGGGGCGCAGTATCATTGACTTTCAAAAGCAGGGGGGGCGCAACATCATTGATTTTCAAAAGCAGGGGGGGGCGTAGCGCCCCACGCGCCCCCCTGTCGGTACGGCCCTGTTTACCATAATGATATCATTTGATTTGTTTATGATTTCCTTGATATAAAAATAATCATATATTATTTCTCTATTTAAAGTTTCTACATGTCGATGCTTATTATATATTGTATTCATTATATATTTTGTTATACGCATTTCGTCTTAACTAAAGAACTAGTGTACTAATAATATTTATATTTTAATTGTCATATTATTTTTCTTGATATACAACGAATCTTATATAATCTTTAACATACGCTTATATCTATGTATTTTTTCATTTCTTGTTCTTTTTCGTTTTTTCATCTTTATTATTTGTTGTTGATGTCCTATATCTAGTTGTAAGAATATAATTCCTTATGTAATGTCCTGTTGGCACTTTATATTTAGAAACTTCTGATGAACTGAATATTAATCTGTATTGTGATTTGCTTTAAAAAATACAAGTTTTCTTTTGTGTTCCTTACTTGTTTATCATGTTATATTTGTAACTTCTCAAAAACTGATCATTTGTTGTATTGTCATTCATATATAAAATGTTCATTTTGTTATTTTCTTATTATATCGTGATTAAAACTTTTGAAGAACTGATTATTAATTGTGTTATGATTTATATAAAAAATATTCATTTTTGTTAATTCTTTGTCATTCTATGATTGATAATCTCATCTCTATTATGAATGTATTAATAGTATCTTTATTACATGTACACATTGTCATATATAACCATTACATATATCATCTTCAAAAATATTTTTCATTTTTTTCTGCTTTTTATCTGTTTTTATCTTTATTTCTGATATAGTTAGTTAGTATACAACTTATGTATATGTAATTTTCTTATTGTAATAATTTGATTTAAAATTCTTATGAATTGAAAGTTAATTATATTGTGATGTATATATTATCTATACATCAGCTGTCATTTCTTTATCTTTTTATGTGTGATTCAAAATTTCATATGAACAAACTATTGATATATTATCTGTACCTTATTTTTATAAGGTTTATTAATATGCAACTAGTGTATATGATATCTTTCTAATATACTCTTAGTTTATTTAATTTCTATTCTAGTTACTTTGTATGTGACTTTCGTATATGTAAATTCCTTATTATATTTTATGATTTCAACTTCTCACAAGCTGGTTATCAATTTCATTAAAAAAGTTGTATGTAATGTATTGATCGTACGCTTCTGGTTTTGGTCAAATATCGATAAATAGTCTATAAAAATTCATTTAATCTTTCACAACATCGTTGTCCTAATGATGTATACATGATTTGTATATGAAAACTTAACTTTTTTTTCTGTTAGAAATAAAATTATGTTTATCTCTGCAGTTATCTCTTTTTTCTATAATTATTTATTTCCTACTGCACTTTCCGTTGAATTTAGTCTGATGGTTGTTAAGATGAATAAGTAAAAAAAAAGTAAAAGTTTTGTTCAATAATTGACGGGTAGATAATGCATTTTATGCCTGTGATGATGAGCATATAAAGTAGCCTGTATTCGTTTTTTGAATTGAACTAGTTTTTGTTGTAATATAAACTTACCGTTAGAAATTGAACTCTATGAGTTAGAACAGTCTTCACAGCATATATCCGTGGAAAAAAAGTACCATTTCCCAATTAGTTTACCATTTTTTGGTGAACATTGTCACTCTGATTTCTTTTTTAACTCTGATTTGAATTAAGGTAATTTTATTTACAATTCTCACATGGAACAAATCTATTCTTGATTGATATTCGACATCATCATTTACCAGTTGATATTGCGATATTCATAATCTCAGACGCATTTTAAATAATAATTTCATCCGTAACTCCATGAGACACAAAAAGTAATAGTCGATTTGAATCATTGTAATTGAATTTTATGTAAATTCTTCATGTTTTTGACATTGATTGGAATTTATGTAAAACTCAGATTTTTCGTTTATTACATACAACCATTTTATATATTTGATTAGAATCATAATAATTGCAATAAAGACAAATAGTTGATTTTTTTCCATGTATATATCAATTGTAACTAATATAATAAATCCATCATATTCTATAATGTTGATTGGAATGGTTAGTTCCCGTTTCGTCGAAAAAACACCGTCACTCTCACCCTCACCCTCACCGACTTTGGTGCCCTCTGATGTGTATGTCGTGTAATCTTGTTACTTTCGATGAAATGGGAATACCCCGATTGGAATGAATATGATCATTTATTCTCATTTTTATAATCGTTTTAATTACTTAAAATATTTGATTTTTTATATAATATCCATCAGTATAAATATAAATATTTGTAGTTGATTGTAAACTTAGACTTTGATTAATATTTGGTTGAATGATAAAATGAGTTGTTGATGAAATTTCTTATCAAAGAAAAAGGAACATTGAAATGCTTCTTATTGAACAACATGCCGGTTTGTTTGATTGTAAATGACATTGTTCTGTTTTCATTGTCATGTCGTTCTCTTTGATATTAATTTACACATTTCTTCTTTGTTGTTCTGTTCGTTTATTGTGGATTGATATATAAACTGAATGTATTTTTTTCATCAGTCATTCCTGATGATGTGTGTACGAACTTAACACACGAAAGCTCGAATGTTTTGTTTTTTTTCTGTTTGAAATAAAATGATATTTACAGCAGTTATCTCTCTTTTCTTTTCATATTTATTTCCTACTGCTATTTCCCCTAAGTTTATTTCTAATCTTCGCTTAAAATATGGCGAATTGATTTTGGTAAGTATACGACGTTGTGAAAGATTGACCGAAAAACTACAGAAAGCGAAATGCGATGTTGAGTTTTTGAGATGTTGTTTGATCTATACCTTAATGCCAACTTTTGTCAACATACGCTTATGGAAACCCGGTTTAAAGAAAACGGAACAATATAAATCCCTCCAGCGAAATTGTCTTTTGCGCGAATTTGAGCATAAACAAAAACAAGCGAGACAAGTAGAGAAACAAATAACATCTATCTTAAGTGATCTAGAGAAACACCTCTCCTCAAGCGATTATATTAATATTAAGAAACTTTGTCATGATTCAGCTAGTCGAATTCATAGAAATGTAATGCGCGTTCATCAAGAAAAACTCGAGAAATTAAATCGCGGTCCCGTTGGACAAGATTATAAAGATATGAAATCGAAACTGATACATAACATCTCATCATATGTTTTATCTGAATCAGAAGAACGACTGTTATGTCGAGGCTGGGATTTTTGTATTGAAAATAAAATAACTGATTTTTTAGAATTCGAAACAGATATAGAAGAAAACGCTATGAAGTTACAGTCTTCTTGTCATACATCAGCATTTAGATCAGTTTGTCGTCAAATATATAACGCATCACAACAACTAATGCGTACATCAAAACATAAAAAGATTAGTAATTTAACAGATGAAGAACTTAAAGCATTAAAATCATTAAAATCTAACGATAAAATAGTCATTTGTAAAGCTGATAAAGGTAATTGTATAGTAATACTCGATAAGGAATCATATATGGAAAAGGCAGAGAAAATATTAAAAGGAGAACAATTCGTAAAATTAAATAACAATCGGTTTCATCGAGAACAAGAGGAAAAATTAAATAAATATATATATGCATTATTTAAAGAGGGAGTAATAGATAATAAATTGCGCTACCGACTACAGTCAACATGCTCATCACTTTCCGTTTTTTACGGACTCCCAAAAGCTCATAAAGACGGTTACCCTATACGCCCAATAATATCTACAATAGGGAGCTACCAATATCAATTATCTAAGTATTTAGCAAGTGCTATTCGTGAAGCACGACCACAAGCTAACTCGTATATAAAAGATTCTTTCGAATTTGTGAAGAAAATAAAAGAAACCGTTCTAGATAATAAAAAGACTTACATAATGTGCAGCTTTGATGTTAGTAATTTGTATACCAATGTACCAGTTGAAGAGGCGATAAAGATAACTTTAGATTTTATGTTCGAACCTAATAAACGAATAGATGTCCCATTTGATCGTGAACAATTAAAAACGTTACTGAATTTATCGCTAGTAGACGCTCCTTTTCGTTTCCAAGATAAAATATATAAACAGGTAGATGGAGTTGCTATGGGAAACCCTCTGGCACCCATAATAGCAGATCTATGGATGCAGAAGATTGAACAAAAATTAAATAGATTTAGAACGAACAAACCGATGATTTGGTTGCGTTACGTAGATGATGTATTTTGTATATTCACGATTCCTAAAACTAAAATTCTTGATTTCCATACTCGAATAAATAAATGGCATAAAAACTTGTGCTTCACAGAAAAATTTGAAGAAAATAATTCATTATCATTCCTAGATGTAAAAGTAATAAAAGAAAATGATCAACTACTTACTTCTCTTTATCGTAAACCGACACACACTGGATTATATATGTTGTGGGATAGCAATCAGAGTCGTAGATACAAGTTAGGATTAATAAGAACGTTAGTTATACGTATATACAGAATTTGCTCCACAGATGAATTAATAAAGAATGAGATCAACTTATTGAGAAATACATTAACAAAAAATGGATATCCATCACACATAATCAAAAGAGGTATTAATGAAGGAAGAATAATTAGTAATAAAAGATCACATCCTCCTAATAATACAACTACAACTAATAATAAAGAAACAATCTATTTCACTATAAAATACTACGGACAAGAATCTATGACACTCGCAGCTCGTATTAAAAAAGCTTGTAAAAAATTAATACCTAATATCAACGTCCAATTTGCGTTTAAGAAACATATGAGTTTGAGAAGTATTTTTCTACCGAAATTAAAAGGAAAAGATGAAGAAAAGAAAAAGAAAAATTTAGTATATTCAATACCTTGCACGAATTGCAATAATGTATACATAGGCGAAACTAGTCGACTAAAAGATACGCGTTTAAGTGAACATAAAGCGAATATAAGGTCATTATCACAGAACTCTAAATTGGTTGAACATATTCTACAATACAAACATAGTTTCGATTTTTCAGACGTAAAAACTCTGTCATTAGAGTCACATTGGAGAAGACGCGTAATAAAAGAAAGTATACTCACCAACAAAATGCTAGGTAATGCTATTAATGACACGAAACATACCTTACAAGTAATCGCGTAGTAAATAGTTAATAAAAAAAAAAAAAAAACGATCTAATTTTTCATCATACTCACCTCTGTTCTTTTCATTCTCTCTTTTCTTTGCGTTTCTTTTGTTTTCTTTTCTTCGTTTAATTTCAATTCGCATATAAAAAAAAAAAAAAAAAAAATAGCTATTAACAAGATAATAAATAACAATAACATTCTTACTTCTCTACGAATAGTTCATTTTCGTACTCACTTAAGCATCGTTCTATTTGAATATATTATCCATTTTAAATATAAAAAGATTTCATTTAATGAGCATTTTTGTATTCGTCTAATTGGAAAAAAATTGACCAAATCATCGGAATATTGCAGATATACATCCAAATAGATAGTACTAAGAATTTTCATATCATTAGTTCTCTCTTCACATATATTTGTATATATTAATTAATAAGTAGATACATAACGCTTACATTCAGATAGATATATTTGTTATGTTTAAAAACTAATTTGGACTGATGTTGTGAGAAGTGCTCTGCTATAACATCAAGGCCGACACTCTCCGCATTAGTTTGAATTAGTTAATAAACATTAACATATTATATCTCCTTTTATAATTTCTATATACAAATGAATAATAATATTTGAAAAGTCTATATCATCTTTAATTTATAGTTAGGCATCTAAATTCAAATAAATAAAAGTTTATATGTTTATAAATATGATTGTTATGTTTAGAAACTAGTTTTAGTTAATGTGATGAGAAGTGGTATACTATAACATCAAAGTCGATACTCCACATTGATTTGAATTAATTAATAAACATTAATATATCATATCTCTACCTATGTATATGAAGGAATAAAGAAATAAATAAAAAAGTTGACATTTAGATAACTTATCAGTATTTTGTAGATATAAAAAGTTTACATTCAAATAAATATGATTGTTATGTTTAGAAATAAAATTTGATTGATGTTGTGAGAAGTGATCTACTATAACATCAGGGTCAACACTCTTCGCATCAGTCTCAATTTAGTTAATAAACATTAACATATCATATCTCTCTTTACTATCTATACATATAAATAAATAAAAAGGTCTATATCATCATTATTTCGTACCTATACACCTTAACTTATATTATCTAGATTCATTTATATTGTCGGTTTTCTCTTCACATATATATAAAGAGTTACATTCAGATAAATATAATTGTTATGTTTAGAAACTAATTTAAAATTATGTTGTGAGAAGTGATCTCCTACAACATCAGGGTTGATACTCTTCATATTGATTTGAATTAGCTAATAGACATCAACAGATTATGTCTATATTTATAACTAGAGAAAAATTAATATTTATAAACCATTTTATATCGAATAACATGTAAAAAACGATCTTTATTATTTAAGTATTCTTTCGTGAGTTTCATTAACGTTTATCAATACTATCTATCGTTACTTATCTTCGTATCTTGATTAACACATAAAAATGTCTACTCATTCCGTTCTACTAAATTGTTGATAACATAGATATAGCTTCTTTATTGTATTTTATATTGTTAATATAATATTTGTGTTAATTAACTTATGCCACTCTTCTTATCGTATTTTTGTACTATATTCATCAATAGATAGAAAAGAAAAAAGACACAAATTTACATTTTGTTGTCTAATTTTCTGTTTAATATTATTTTTGTAATGTATGTTTAACTGAGCTACTATACATACATACTTTCATTATTTTGTTTCCTTTTTCTCTTTTTCTGACTTTATGCCTTAAAATACGGTTAATTAAAAAATCCATAATATTTATCTATAATTTAGCATTTTATTAAATAACACTCTATCATAAATTATAATTTATTGTACCAATCGCTATATTAGTTTCATTATGTATTTCTACTTGAGGATTATGATCGTTAGAACATTGAAACTAACTATATTAATGATTCGATTTGTTTAATTATGTACCTTTTGTAAAATGAATACAATTGCGATTTTCTTATTTAAATTTAAGGTTTCCATTACATATTGGTTATAATTAATTTTCATCATTGAATAATTAGTTTGCTCATTGCTTTTCTTACTGATTGTTGGTGAATTAACATTATCATTAATTTCGATTACATATCATTTCAGAAATCATGGATATTACTTATGCATAAAAAATCTTAAAATCGACTATACTTAAACGTATAATGTTATATGGTCAACAAACAATATAATCTTTCACATGTTGTATAGTTTCCTGATGATGTATACCAGAAAGGTATACGAAAGCTTGAATGTTTTGTTTTTTTTCTGTTTGAAATAAAATGATATTTACAGCAGTTATCTCTCTTTTCTTTTCATATAATCACAAAGGTAATTAATTCCATTATTTATCTAGATCATAGTTTTCTTATTGATTTAATCATATAAATACTAGACGATATATAGGACATAGAAGATACGGTATAATACCTGGTTTGTATACCTTCGATCCCTGTTCTTTCAAGAGACTTCCTCACCATTTTTTTCTGCATAATTAGGGTTTAGTATGTTCTTCGAAAATGGGTGAATATTATCCTTTCGAATGCTTGTCTTCTTGATTTCCATAATACTACACTGGTCCTCATAGGTCATTTACATAGGATTTCAGGAATTAACTCACGTCAGATCTTGACGAAAACCTGAAAAGTCTTAGTTGAATCCTTTTTCATAATCTTGAAAGGATTCTATCAAGGATCTTGAGCAAATTCTGATAGAATCTTGTATTCTCAAGCTTGAAAAATATCCAAGCAGGATCCTGAACAAAACTTGACAAGATTCTGAAAGATCTTTACAGGATCGAGACTAGGGATAGATCATCGAAACGTCGAATAATTGTGTTTTATTTTTCCAAAAAATAATGTTAGTGAATATAGGTTTCAAAGTGCTTTGACGCTTGAGACGTCAAGATCCTTTTCTTGTGGGATATTAATATAAGAAATATCGTATGCTACCGATAGAGCAAGTAATATTACTGTTTTATTGCAAAGCACAGTTTCCTTGTACCAATTATTGAGCGGAAATAGACTGATCTCGTTTCATAAACATTGATATTCTAATTAACCATTTGTGCCGAATTAATCCAGATAGACAATTAAATATCGGCGATTCAACAAAGAAAGATTTAACATCAATGGACACGAGCTTACGAAAGGGACACTACTTCTATTTTATCGAGTGTTATATTGTATATATTAATAATTAACAATGATTTCTAACTGTATACTATATAAATGCGTTACTTGTACGGAAAATACCAATGAACATGATCATTTATATAGATGTAATCAATAAAAACTGGAAGGCGCTGACAACTGTATCGTTATATACGCTCGTATTCAGTCTTTTTTTCGGAATAAAATTATTTTTAATTCACAATAAATTATCATTCTTTCAAAAAAAGGGTCAGCGAATCTGCAAGATAAGCGCTACTTGTCCTTGAATGGAGAAGAATCAAGTCAGAGCTCCGCACAATGAAAACGCAAACGATATTCGATGTGTCATTATGCGAAAGACAAAAAATTTAAATAAATCTTAGAAATGTTCAGAACCTGATGGTAACGAACATTCTATTAAACAGATTTTATATGTTACTTCCGCGAAATAAGAAGAACGTTTTATTTATTTGAACACTTTCTCTACAAAATCGAATAAAAGACAGTATAATAAAAGAAAATGCAAGTTTAATAATGAAAAAACTCACACCAGAGAGTGTTCAAGACTGGTTAAGAGTACTAAGGTTAAAAAAAATACACGCACCCGTAAAATAAAAGAATTTGTTTTTTTTTATCACGTTTAAAAGAAACCAAAAAAAAGGACAGAAACATAATGATTGATTTCATCAACTATTCAAATTCGATGGAGGTTCTTTCGACATTGTGTTTAATAATGGTGGTAAAGATTAACCATCGACTACGCCCTTCTATAATGATAAAAAAAAAAGAAAGAAGAATGAAGATTCTATTCAGAAACGAAGAAAAAATAATTAATTTTGCTCATCAAAACCATTCGACTAAATGACCGAGACATAGAAACATCAGAAAATGGTTGATTCTTTCTAGAAAAGTGAGACGAGTTTTTTTTTGTAGATTCAGGTAAAAGTAAGCATACTGAAGCTTATTTAAAAGTGAAGATATTATATAAATTTTGTTAGAATCTTCGATGTGTTCGAAGTATATCCATATTTGATCAAAATAGGTACGTTTTTGGAAACGTTGACAGTTCAATTCATCTTCAATAGAAAGAACATTTAAGTTTGCATTGTTTTGTATAAATATTATAATTTTTTTCGAGTTATTGAGATAATGAATAGCATGACTCTTGTAATTAATACCTTAAGAATATGATTTTATTCGATATTATCTAAGATAGAACCTAAACTGCATTTTTCGAGTAGTTATCTTATAAGACCTGTTCGATTTTCGATCAAAAATAATGTTATATTTGAAGTCAGCATTGAAAACTTAGTCGATTCGTATACTTTTCAAACTCTACTGAGCACCTTCATTCTCGCCTATAGACTTAGCTTTGCTCTCCTCTAGGAATGAGTCCAAATATTAAATTAATTAATCATTATGTTGAATTTACTTAACTTTTGAGACCTTAATAATTTGAATTTTACAATTGAACCAATGTTTTGATTGATTTCATTTTTGGACTCATTTCTTGGAGAGACTAAAGTATTAAAATATAACATTATTTTTGATCGAAAGTCAGACAAATCTTATAAGATAACTACTCGAAAAATACAGTTTAGGTTCTATTTTAGATAATATCGAATAAAATCATATTCTTAAGATATCAATTACAAGAGTCATGCTATTCATTATCTCAATAATTCGAAAAAAATTATAATATTATACAAAACGATGTAAACTTAAATGTTCTTTCCATTGGAGACGAATTGAGCTGTTAAGATTTCCAAAAACGTACCTATTTTAATCAAATATAGAAATACTACGATTATACTTCGAACACATAAAAGATTCTAACAAAATATATATAATATCTTCACTTTTAAATAAGCTTCAGTATGCTTACTTTTACCTGAATCTACAATAAAAAAAACTCGTCTCACTTTTCTAGAAAGAATCAACCATTTTCTGATGCTTATATATCTCCCTCCTTGAAAAGTCTCGTTTTTTTTTTCTTTTTTACAAACTTATATTTAAAGACCTGTTATTCCTCTTAACTAAAGTATTTGTCTTTTTGTTGGACTTACTTCCAATGTTGACTGTTCTCTTAGATCTAAGTCAATAGATGATGGTAGTTCATAAGCACGCGATCCATACGATTTCGACATATGAGGTGGCAATGGGATGAGATTAAGCATCTAAATGACATAAAGTTTGTCAAAAACTAAAACAAAATCTATTAACTTGATTCCATATAAGAACTGCAAGACCAAAAAGAAGACACCACATCCATTGTTCGCATGTTAATGGAACACAAGAAGATCCAAATGAACCATATTGAATAAGAAGAATTTGTAGAACAAATGTACTAATCCATATACCGTTAAAAAATGGATTTCGAGATATTCCACGAAAAATATTTTTTTCACCTTGAATTTTTCGACAATTTAGTTGATTAAATAAATTCATTAAGACAAATACATTAAATATCATTGTAAAATGTTTAGATGGTTTAAATACACCATCGACTGGACGACCATCATCAATATTAAATACTTGAGGACCTTTTAAATTAAAAAAAAAACAACAAAAATGAGTATTAATCTCTAGTCATGGCTTCTTCTTTTTTCTTACCAGCGAATAAAATAAAAAGCATAACAGTTAACTGATAAATAGTTTGACCAACTATATTTTTCATGATTGTACGAGATATTAATGGTTGCATATGTCTAGAAGGTTTAGATTTTAATAATTCTTCGGTTGGTGCTTCAATAGCAAGTGCTAATGTTGCCAATATATTCATTGTTAAATAAATCCATAACATTTGTATATCACGTAATAGAGAATCTTTTATAGTAAATGCTCCAATAAAAGCACATAATACAATAACAGCGTTAACAATCAAGTGAAATTGAAGAGATTTTAATATTGAATCATTCCGACCCCACATAATTGCTTTGACAATTGAATTGAAATTATCATCAACAACAATTATATCGGATGCTTCTTTTGCTGCATCGGTACCTTGTATACCCTATTAAATAAATTATAGATTAACTTGACAATTAGAAAATAATTGATAAAGCTTATTAGTTAAGATAGAGAATCGAATGTATATTGAAGTAGGAAAGTGCCTAAAAACGTTCGACCTACTGGCGGAGAGTTATGACCGTTCTATTGTGAACCAGATTTTTCTGAAAAAATTCAAATGAACAGTTTTGATCTGAAATTTTGTTTATAGCTAATTCTGAAAATTTCAACTCAGATAAACATACCTTTCTCGAGATATTCATTTCAGTTGACACTTTCAGGATTATCTGTAGACAAAATTTCAGATCAAAACTCTTCATTTGGATTTTTTTCAGAAAAATCTAGTTCACAATAGAACGGTCATAACTCTTCGCCAGTACGTCGAACTTTTTTAGGCAGTATCTTACCTCAATATATTCTATCGAATGAGTTATGAATATTCCTCATTATGATTCAAATTATTAGGATCTACAAAATGCACATAGTCTCGATGGAAAAGCAATTAATCAGTGATGAAATTTTCCTCGTCAATCTAAATTGAACATTAATCAACCTTCATATTATACAAAGAAAAAAAAAAGAAAAGGCAAAACTAACCATCGCAAAAGCGACGTCAGCTTTTTTCAAAGTAGGAACATCATTTGTTCCATCACCAGTAACAGCAACAGCTTCACGTAATAGATTAATTTTCGATGCCATGATACCTCTCACAAGTTCATATTTATTTTGTGGTGATGAACGAGCTAATACACGTAAATTTGGCCAAACTTTATCGAATAAATCTTGTTCAACCTACAATTAAAAACAAATATAGAATTTTTTTTAAAATTTTCTCTACTTCTCCAACTGGTGTTGATCTTATACATCTATGAAATTGTTGACCTTCAAGCACTAAAACATTATTATCATTAGACGATATAATTCCACACTTAAGTGCAATCGATTGAGCTTTATTAATATTATCTCCTGTAACCATTCTTACTGTTATACCAGCCATTTGACATTTAGATATAGCTTGAGGTACTTCCGGTCGTACAGGATCTTCAATTCCACATATACAAATACATGTTAATTGATCTATAACACTAGTTTCATCATTCCAATCGGGTAATTTTGATGAAGAAAAATCTCTATATGCTAAACATATTGTACGTAAACCATCAGATCCCATTGGTTCAATAACTGTTTGTAGAAAACGATCGTATTCAAGAGTTGAAAATGGTATTACTTCTCCATTTTGATTTAATATTGTTTTACATTTTTTCAAAACTATCTCTGATGCACCTTTTGTATACATACGCACAGCTGAATCAGCTCGTTGAATAACTGTTGACATAGTTTTTCGTATAGAATTAAATGGATAAACATGAACGAAGTTTTCTTCTGGATAACGTCTACGGATTTCATCATAATTTCCATCAAGAATACTAACAAATTCTAATAAACTACAATCAGTTTTATTTCCAACTGGTGTTGAAGACTAAAGGAAGAATAAAAAACATTTTTATTTTCATAAATTGAATATTAACTTACTAATAATTTAGATGAATAACTAGTATTAACAGAAAAACCTTCAATTATAACTTCTTTTGTATTAGCTGGTAGAATCATTCCTTTACAATTTTCAACATTTTGTCGATATTCTTCACCAACATAAATTTGTACAACAGTAAGACGATTCATTGTTAATACTCCTGTTTGATCACAACATATTGTCGTTACATTACCGATTGTTTCAACTGCATCCAAATGACGAACTAAGATATTATCGATCATCATTTTCTAATAGAAGAAATTATTTTTCAAAATATAAAAAACATTTTAGATTATTTAACTTACTTTAACAGTATATGCTAATGATACTGTTGCAGCCAATAGTAAATTTTCAGGTACACTAACAGTATATACTATTGTACCAGTAATTAAATATCGTATAACTCGGATAAAGAATTTAATATTCCATTCGCGTCTATAGGAAATATTAAATTAATGAAAAACACTTTTTTTTTTCGTTTACCGTTGAACAAATTCTTCAATTACAAATGGAATCAATAGAACAAGAACAATTAAAATAAACACTCTTTTGCCTAAAAAGAAAAGTATTCTTTTTTTACTAAAAATAGAATGAGTTCATATAAACCATAACTGACTCTTACAGATCAGCGGTTCCTATTTCATATCTCTGACAAAAACAGTAGTAATTCGTAATAGAAGAAAAGTTTAACTTAACGTTTTGTGAACTGAATCATAAATTCCCAAAACAGATTGAATTGTTTCAAAAGAATTTTCAATAAAATGAAAATCGATAGATATTAATTGTTACCTGCATGTGTAATTCGCCTAATTAATTCTTTTAATTTGTCGTGTAAAGTTAATCGTTTTTCAAATTTAGAAATATCACCATCGTCTTCATTATTTCCTTGGTTGACATCATCTGGTCTAACTTCTTGTAATTCAGGTGCATCTAATTAACAAAAGAGAATATTTCACTGAACATTATCAAAGCAAGAAGCCGTTTTCTGATTAGTAATTTAGTAGCAATTACAGAGTATCATACTTTGTTTTTCGATTGTGCCTAATAATTGACATATCATCCCCATTTGACTATGTTCACCAACAGCCAAAACTAACATTTTCCCATTCCCTTCCATAATATTCGAACCTAAACAAACATTCAAAATAATGAATAATTTACTTTTTATCAATAACAAAAAACCAACGAGTTTGTTAACCTGAAAGAAGAAATGGATCTTCAGATTCATATTTTTTAATTAAATCTGTTTCTCCAGTTAATGATGATTCGTCAAGTTTGAGACCATTTGATTGTACAACAATACCATCAACTGGTAATACATCTTTAGATTTTATTTGACATATATCACCAACAACAATATCTTTTATTGAAATTTGTTGTACTGTATTTTCTCTAATAACATCAAATTTTTGATCAAGTTCCATCTTCGATTGAGAATCACGAAATTGTTGTTCATTTTTCAAGTCATTAAATGCTGTTATGAGAACAACTACAACTAGAGCGATAATAATTGCTATACCTTCAATCCATTCAGCATTTGCGAATTCTAGAAAAATTAAATAAACGAAAAAAACAATTGTCTTTTTTTGTTTTTATCATAAAATTACTTGATGAGGCTTCAGTTTCAAATGTTTGTCCACTCTGAGGATAAAACGATAAAGTAAATAAAATGATAGCAAATATTATAACTTTAATAAATCCAACGTTTTGTAAAGCATCCAATAGAAGACGAACGAATGTTTTTGGTGGTTTTGATGGAATTTGATTACGACCAAATGCATTTATACGTTTTGAGAAATCACTTTTATTATCAGATAAACCTTGAAAGAAAAAATTAATAAAAAATCATTTTTAGTTTTATTTTACCAGTTATTAAATTTGTTTTGAGCTTCTGTTCGAGACCATTAATACCACCATATGTTTCATTCAGTTGGCGAATACCTTCATGACCTCGTGTTTGCATTAACGTTTTTAATTCTTCAATGGAAATTCCAAATTCACGTTCTGCTGCTTCTTCAGCAGATGAATCATTGCTGCCGACGGACGATTTTTTCTTCGTTTTCATCTGAAATATTTATGGAATAGATATTGGATTATAGGTAATATTTCTTTGCTAAGTAAAAATATTCTCGCTACGTATATAATTGATATATCGTTTAATGTCATGACTCATTTTTTTGGCAGAACTAGTTCTATGAAATCGTGAAGATGAGTAACATATCGATCATTAGATATCGCTTGTCTCTATTCCTAAAATAAAGTGTGAATTGTATCACATAACATTGTTTAAAATAATTCTGCTTCATTATATAATAAATATTAAATTTCATCTATTGTAGGCAGTTCTTAGGCTAATATCTTTGATATTTCTATAAAAACTTTCACAAAAACATATCTGTTTTGAATCTATTGAATAATTTACTTGTCGATCGATCTCACTGATTCGAAACAACATTGCTGACTAATCATTCTTGTGCTCATGTGTACCTCTACAGTATTATGACCCTTGACTTATTGATCTGAAATTGTTAAAAAGCTGTGTCGCGCAATCCCTGTGGGATTAAAAATGTGAAACACGATGGAGCTGCGTACATTGTGAATCACATATTTATAATTTGTCAAATTTAGTGTGTATCGTGGTCTTTAATATTTTATCGATCACGATCTGTGACGGAATGGTAGAAATTATTACAGTGTTGGTGACAATCTGTAGTAACAGTCTTTGGGGCTTTGTCAGTCAATCTGTGACGGTCTTTACTCCTTTATTAGTCATGATCTGTGATGCTTTATATCGAGTTCTACTCTGTAACCTTTGACCGATGTCAGTCACGATCTAGGGGGAGGGGGATGGATGCAAATTTCTACCCTAAACACTTCAATACTCTTTTTTAGATCGTGTTTCACAAAAATCCAATTGAGTTAGAATTACGTTACAGTAAAAGTCAATATTCTAAGAGAGTGTTAGTGACAATCTTGATGATTTAAAGTTTAAAACAAAAATCAAATTTGTATAACGCGTAATCAACGAAGGGAACTTTAGATACTTAATGGCTTTTTTCCATTTTTCAATCAATAGTTTTATGTGAATACAATTCCCAAGAAAGAAACTACAAAAAGAGAACTATTTTATGAACTGCTTTGAAAAGACTACATTACACTGTGGTCTAGGAAAGGTCTTCGTCTATTTTAAATGTTGTTTTGCAGTCACTTTTTATGAATACTCAACTTCTTCCAGCACATGAGACATTTTTAAAGGGAGCTATTTCTCTCTAAGAAACTTTTGATGTATGTCTAACAATAAACCAGACTATTGGTGAAAAAATATGTGCTCGGTTCTGTTCTTTTCTAATACGGGTATTAACACAAAGTCTACTACAATTTCACTACCTTCATTTTGCAGAAGTGTAAGATATGTGGGCTGGCAACTATGAGATTAAATGTTATGTTCCTAACCTTATTATAACACTTAACAGTCTATTTTTCTATAGGCAGACGCTATAACTTCTATATATTTAATCACATTCTGATAGTGATAATATGTTTTCTTCAAATTATTTGTGAAGTTGGAGTAAGGGATCAAGAATTATTTTAATTGTCAATTACAATGCGCATTTCTTCGTACAGATGCTATTTTCTCCGTAAATTCATTTGTTAGACGTCTTCTTCTTTTCAATTCGCCTGCGAAATGTATTTGTTTCACCTATCATAGTGTCCAATAGCTATTTTTCTTTTTCTCTTTCTCTTATGGATTTTTTATTTTCTCTAGTTTATGAATATATCTGTTCCCTATATCTTGTTCATCACTCCATGTAAAAGGAAAAACTGCCTTTTAGCCACTAAAAAAGATACTTTCGATCACTAAATATAATTATTATAAGATAATCAGTGTAGAGTAGTTTTTTGACTGATTTTCTGTATGATACGCTTATAATCGATAGTCTACATTTGAGAACAAAGAAGAGGGTCTCAATAATGCTGAAGATGATGAAAAATATGAGGATGAGGGTGTAAGTGTGAATGAAAACGTTTATGTGGGTAAAGACAGAGTTCGATTGAAGGTTATCTGAGCGTGTGACTGAGTTTGCTTAAGCATAGTTTGAAATAAGTCAGAAAAGGTCGAAAGAGTATTGTTTTCATGAATTCTTCTCATCACTGTGCCTCTTACTCTGCTATTAGTTCTATTTTATTATACGTTTATTGTTTTTATTAGTATTAATTGATTTGGTGATCAGTCTGCAGCAAACATACTTCGATGGTCAAAAATATTTATGCCCTATAAATAGCCGATCTTTCAATACGAATAATTCATGTTGGCGTATGTGTTTAGTCGATGACTATTAGCCAGTGATCCCTACGGAACTAACTCACAACATTCTGAGGAAATTTTCTTCCTTTTCTTTATCAACAATCTATATATTTCATATCAATGATTTTTTCTATAAGCTGCCACTAGAATGTAAACCTTTCGTCAAAAATTACCTGGATCTCTACGAATTCTATATTTAGCTGTGCATACTGATTCACAAAAAAATTAGAATTTGTTCTGCGTTACTCAGTAATTTTTTGAACAAAGTTTTTGTGAGATAAACCTTAGTACTGAAACAATTTTAAAAAATCGTGCTGAGTGCGTCACGAGAATGCTTAACTAGTTAGTAACGTTTTCTAGAGATAAACTTTCGAAAAGCAGATTCCATGGTTATCAAGCCTACCATCTTAGCGCCAACTTCACACGAAAATATTTTCTTTAACGCGTATAGCTTCGTAGAAATATAACTTTCTTTGGGTGAATCTGACGAGAAGGGGCCTTTTAAATGAGTACATTCCCGCGGCTCTCTGAATCTCTAACCCTATGATAGTACAACTAAATGCAAGTCAAATTTGTAGTACAGATAGATCTTCTAATTACCTTGTAAAGCTATAAGTTTCAGCTCTTTACTACATACAGCTTGTGAATTATACGGGTCAAAAGGTTAAAAATAGATAAGTGCGTTACATGTGAAAAAGCTAAATACTAGAAGTTTTTTATATCGAACCAGTGATGCAGAATCTGCCACAGCTCCCCAGTTGCATCAGGCTTAAAACCTCGTTTTCTCGCTGTACTTTTTTAAAATTTCCCCTAGAAAACGCTTTTTCTCTGCAGCGACGCTGCCACCTGCGAGTACATTCTGCACCTCTGTATTGAACTACTAAATGTTATTTTTCATAGATTCGAACAGATACACAAATTTTGAGAATATGTAGGATCGTATAACCCTTGCCTTCAAAAAGAAGAAATAACAATATAAATATTGATTCTGGCTTCAAATTTCCCGAACAAAAATCTTGGAAAACTAACCCCACATTCGAATTCCTGCACCCCGAAAGCCTTCGGTCAAACTTTTCAAAGGAAACGCTAATTTCTAAAAAAAAAGGGCTACCATTTAATCGGTCAGTAAAATAAATGAAACGGCAGTACGATAAATAATTATAAAAGCAGTTAAATAAATGAATGGTCAGTAGAATAAGTAAATGGTTATTAAAATAAATAAATGATGCGTAAATTAAATTAAATGATCAGTTATTAAAATGATAAGACCAGTTAGTATATTTTATATTCAGTAAATTAAATTAAAAGATAAGTATAAATATTGAAATGTGGCATAGTATAATTCATTTTTTCCCTTTTTTTTTTCTTTCCTGTGGTAAGTTAAGTTGCACATATAACAAACGTGTGACATATATGTATATAGTTTTCTTCTTCACGTTGAGGTATTTTCCACACGTTCTTCTTCTTTGATGTAACTAAGGTATTTACCGTTCCTATGTGTTATTTTCATTGCTATTGATCTTTTCCAAGTCCCTTCGCATATAAATAGTAGTTGCTTCCAAAATATATCGTATTGGTTTAATATTAATTGGATAAGCTCATACCCTCGCTAAGATGTTTGCTTCAGATTTAATGTGATGTCAAACAATTAATAAGGTAGAAATGATGCAAGTTGATCAATATACAGGTGATGATGCATCTAATGAAAGAGTTGTAGTAGAAAATCGTGAAATGAATGGCAATGGAAGAACTTTGAGAAAAAGAAAATCAAAACTTTGGGTTAAAAAAAACCACATCAATTTAAAGAATCATTTGATATTTGGTGTTTGGAATTGAACAATCTTTCAGACTGGAAAAATTCAAAATGTAACTGTCCAGCATTTTTTAAAAACTACATATGTAAACACGTTGTGGGTATGGGTATTCGTTTGAAACTCTGCAAACCACCACCAGCAGCCCAAACAGTACCGATTGGTGAAAAAAGAAAAAGAGGTAGACCAACAAAGGCCAAACGCGTTTTGCTAGTACAATAGTTAGGTCTTGATTTCTGTTCATCTTTCTTTGAATGACTATCTAATGTTCTTTTGGATTTCTTCTCACTTATTTAAATTTAATCTACTTATATAATATAAATCTTTACGTGATAAAACTTATTTTTTATGCCGTTAAAGTCTATAATTTTGTTGATCCGATTTACGATTTTTTCGGATCAAAATCGAATTTTTTACGGACCAAAACTGATTTTTTTACTGACCGAATTTGAATTTTTTACTGACCAAATTTGAATTTTTTACTGACATTTATATATAAAAAGCTGCCCATTTGACAATTAATTACTGATCATTTTTATCACTGATCATAACATTTATTGTACTGCTCAAATCATTTATTTTACTGACCAATAATATTGTCCCCAAAAAAAAGCACTTTTCGGTGAAACAAAATATTTTTGGAGCATCATCAAAAACTATTGACACGGTTAGATTTCCCTCACCCTCAAGCTTTAGTGAAGATTTTTAGGACATAATAAACGCTAGTATAATCTATCAAGCCGTTGCTGTTAGCTGATTGGTTGGGACAGACAAATAGAGGCATTTTGAAAAGATTCACAGCACTATCAAGATTTCTTTCAGAAAATCGAATATGAATAGTAAATGATAGGTACGATCTTGTTCTCGCTTATTCGACATCAGATACATCAACAGGTTATACTTTCTGTTCATTTCCATTGGTCAACTCATTCGTCAACGCTATAGTGTCTTCTCTTATCAACGTTTTTATTTACCTGTCACTCACGATCGATATATAAGGCGATAAACATCAATAAAATATAAGACATAAGTTCTACAATAACAAAACTTTAGATACTACCTTGTCACACTTCATTTATAATTAATAACAATCTACTTCAACTCATATTTCGCGTCCTTCAAGCTTATCCAATTATATCTCCGACTTCCGAAAACCTGGTTCCTCCGAAACTCGTGAAAATAATCCTTCAGGACGAAATTAAGGGCCAAAAAACTCTGATTAGTCGAATTGCCCCTCACGTTCTAAATTCTCATTGGTTGAAACCGTAATCTCAAAAAACTTAATTGGCTGTGTTAGCATCAGAGAGAAGTCGAACCACGATGAATGTCCATCAAGAGAGTCTTAATTTAGGACCTTAAGTTTTTTGACCTTTGACCTCTCGCCTGATCGGTTTGGACAGACAGTCAAACTTTATGCATTTTTAGCACAGCATTTTAACGCTATATAACTCTTTCTTTCAGAAAAGGGAAAAAGAGTGCGGTGATACATCAGTCCTTGTCTTGCTAAACTTTTGTGGAACTCACGTAATTTTTCGAAGAACAATAGTGAGTGTAAGTTTTAAATCGAGGTTTTTTCGGCTCCCTCCCTTACAGACACTTTTCATTGCAGATTCCTCTATTGCAAACACCGCCCCATTGCAGCAGACGCGAAATAATAAATGATTACTGTAGTTTATCATTGGCCTCTTTCACCTGAAGCTTCGCTACAACTATACATCCATCAAGTTAAAGTAGTAGCATTATAAAAAGGTCATAATAACACAGCTCGTAGCTTATATGGATATGTGAGTTCCACACAATAGCCCCAAAGGGGCTGCGCTGACAAGCTTCTCTATATACCACAATCGAGCTTCCAGATACAAAAAAATATTCAAAATCACTTTTGTGCATAAAACTATTCACATCAATGACCTGACCTGACCCGATCCGACCCGAGGTCATTTCCATTTTTCGTGACCCGACTCTACTGTGACTCGATCTGAATCGGACACTGATGCTTATATAATCAGAAATGGTTGCATGCCAAAAGTTTCTTTTGTAAGCACTTCCGAGTGTGACAAATAAAGAGCAAATTAAAAAAAAAATCATTTTGTATCGTCACACATCTTCACGCTCATAAATTCCTAATTACTCTAATGTGCATACGCGTTTTTTCCTCTATACATTCAGAACTTCTATAGGAAATCTTCGGTGAAATGATATATTGGTATAAGACTCATTCTAATGTATCAAACAGGTGTAGATCGTATGAGAAAACTTGTAAAAAAGAAACAAAAAATTATTATAAGAAAAATAAAACGTCTTCTGTTGTTTCAAACATCCATTTACTTACACAAAGACGTGTGCGTCGACAAGTAAAAAAATTGAAAGTGACTGACATTTTTCTTGCGCGAGAGAAAAGCAAAATTTTTTTTCTCTTTCTCTCTCCCAGCACCTTTATGTGAAATAAATTGTTTTTCTCTATGAATAGAAGCGCTCGGGGCCTCAATAATCACTTTTTTGTATGATCAACAAGTAACATTCATCAAAACTCGATTCACTTGGTCCTAAATTGTCGCGGTTTACGTTCGAATATGACTGTATTTAGATATGAATGAGAGTTGATCAATATCACTTACAGAAAAAACAGCTATCCCAGTGATTTTGTATAAAATCATTGTATCTTCTATTTTATGTATTTAAAATTAAATACTTTTCGCAAATCTGACACATGTTTAACAGACATTTCTTTCAATCGTTATTAGTTATTAAACTAGAAGTAATATATAAATTGCAGTCTACATTTCCAAACAACTAGCATTTACCAGTACCATCTTTTTTTTAATTTTTTTACGATCTCTATTCATATGGCGAAATTAGTCTAATATATATTATAGCCACTGTAAATATTTTACTCATTCAAATAATTAAAAATACTCATACATTACATTAATAGATTTATTATGTATGAGTTATCGCATAACCACTTACAATATTAAGACGAGCAAAGTATCGATAAATATGTTAGTGATTCAGATTCTCTGACATTTCAATAGCGTCAAAATAATATCAATCATTTCAAAATATAAAACCGGTTGATATTTATTCTCTGCAGATAAGTCCTTTCCTTATTTGTTTATTATCTTTACATACTCTTCTTCTCAATTTACGTTATTTAAGAGACTGAATGTTGATGAATGCATACATTCTCATACACTAGTTCGTTAGCATCAAATTGTGATTCAAAATATTTAACGCAACACCAAATATCTTTATAATTACACATTGAAACTGATTTTGAACTATATTATCTATATTACTATAAGAGAAAACTAAATTAGCACATTTAATAAATATATTTTACAATAATACAATTTCCTGAAGTTTTAAAATCATCGAATTATAAATGCGTACTCTTCGAAGGTCTTAATCCTTGATATTGCTTTTCTTAATTGTCGTACATGATGTTCGGGCATGTCGTGAATCTTTTCATATATGTACTAATAATATTTATTGATGGTGCAGAATGACACATTCTCCATATCAAGAATAAAATTGGCGTTACATTATGATTCATATTTATTCAATAAAATAATAATATAGATATTACTATGAAATATTTCAAATATTTAATTTAGCACCTTTTTAATATTATATTATTTAAATAACACGATATTAACGAATGAAAATTCTATTTTCGCAAATATTCTGTATCCATTAATAAATATAATACGCAGATAAATAATCGGTTCACTGTAAAATATACATCTTCATAAAAATACTTCTCATATCCTGAAAATTTTTACTCGTTATCTAATTCAAACATTATTATCTATTTATCATTTTTTTAATGTACACAGCTTCAAAGTAATCAGCTATATCAGAATGATATGTTTCGTTTACTGTAGTTAACTGCTGATTGTTACCGTACTTTCATTATCATCTTTTACTAGTACAGTTACGTGGTCATTTGTGCCTCGTTACCGACAAAAGCAATACACCCAGTAAGATGAATTCCCGTTTCTAGACCCTCTACTTACAGCCTAGGGAAAAGACAATTATAAAACAGATGTAGCGATTTTTATACTATGGGACTGAAATGGTTATCTTGTTTACTGAGTCCCTACTAACTGGCTAAGAAGCAGTTGATCAATAGAAGAAATGCAAACGGGGGAAGGCGTTTTTGATTCTGCTGATAGGTGAACATGATAAACAAATGTTCTGTTTCATTTACTTGTGACACAGCATATTAAATTAACGTGTATTACAACACGGTTTTCAACATATACATTATGCGTATAGTGTGGTGAACGAAACGACGATATACGTGCTGTAATATTGTGTCTACCAAACAGGTGATTCATGGTCCGTATACGGTCGTAATTAAACCGTTTTCCGTTGTTTACAATCGTCGTAATGATGGATCTGGACTCATATTGGGATCACATCAAAGGTAAGTAATACAGATCACGTGAAGTCAACCAAACACGCTAGCTAAAGAAATGAGGTTCACTTCACATAGAAAAAATATGGTAATAAAGTATGACTTTTCACTTTATGATGTTTGCTGAAAAATTTTTTCTTTTAAATTTGACAGTTATGGGATATTGTCTGGAGTTTTTCAAGAACTACCTAAAAATTCCAAACACCAAGTTATCAAAAACTATTTTCAAAGCAGCTCTTTAGAGTTTTCAGATTTTCTAGTAAATGGTTTTTGAGAGATTTTAAAATCTATCTAAGGATGGTTTTCAGCGGTTTTTGGATTCATTTAATAATTAGTTTTTAAAGCTTTTTCGATTTACTGAAGAACAATTTTTGAAAGAATTTAAAGCTTATTTTAGAATGAATTTTTAGAGATTCTTTTAGATTTATCTAAGAGTCGCTTTTAGAGGTTTTTTAAGATGCATCTGAAAAATGGTTCCTTGAGGTTCATAGGACTTTTCTGTGAATACTTTTCGGAAGTTTTTCAGGTTTATCTAGAGAGAACTATTATTCATTTTTTAGCTAAATACCATATATTTTCTGCTACTTTTAGTTTCTCGCAAGTTAATATATGCACACTCTCATTTTTCAAGGATTACTTTAGTATTTGATATATAACCTTTGAAGTATTCGTTAATTATAATAATTCTATATTCTTTATTACATTTTAGCACTATGCGTACTTAGGTCTAACCAAAAATTCGTGCAACATTTAATAAAAATACAAGTAGCACAAATTCGAGTCTCAACTCTGAACTATGGCATGGCGATTCCGATACAGTTCTGAGTCAAAAGACTAGTTTTCCATCAGCAATATAGCAGTTATTTATCTCATGCTTGTATTATCGTAATTACTGATCTATTATATAAACAAGGATTGTACCAAAGAAGAGATTTTTGCAATAGCATTACATTTATCCTGCTCAACATGCAATATTTATGAGAAAAAAGTATCGCGTTTGAATTATTGTCAAAAGATAATTACTATTCACTAGATTTTACTGAAATTTCATAAGTGGGTTATTAAAATTTAAAAAAAGATCTTTTCGCAACGCTATTATAGCCATACTGATCAAGTATTATTTTCAGAATAACATCACGTAGATAAAAGAAATAAAGTTTCTTCTGTTTCCCACAGAAAAATCGTACAGAACAGTTTAAACAACATTTAATAGTGGAGGTTGAAGCTTCACATTAGGATGCATAAATAGTTTCAAAGCAAGATAAAATATATTATAATGGAGAAAACTACAATTAATACTTATAGTGTATACATTTTACAGATACATAACAAAAATCTTTCGAATAATAATGCATATTTTCTTACATTTTTGAGTTTATTCTACAACGTGATATAAACATTTATTTTCAATTCTGAAATGAATAATTATGTCTGAAGTGTCGCATTACATAGTATAATCAATATATGAATAACTAGGTATACTTACGATGAAAATTAACACTGAAATATATTTAAGTTGTTTTTGTGTAATTTGGATGCAAGCTATCTTACGTATTTATATTTAATGAAATTAATTGGTTTTTTCAAGTAATGTTTATTTCAGTGAATCAATCAACCGTGCTATTTCATACACATCCAAATGAGGTAGGCATAGATGAATATTTTTTTCATCACGTTACATTATACACTTTTGTCTTTTCTTTTGATTCTTTCCTCGATGCAAGAAAAAAACACCTGTATATTTATACGACATAGTCCTTCTGCTAGATTTTTTTCCTTTTATTTTATATTTCTTCTATGCATGAATCAATATTTTTGTTCGAATTATATTATTCGACTACATCACGCATTTTTTTTGCTAGTATATATATAATCCTTCCCTTTTCTTCTGGTCATTCTTTGACGTTTAACTTCATGTATACACATTTATATGATCGAAAGGACTGTAAACAATAGTATTTTGTTACTAAATTAAAGAAGGATCATAGCAAAAATAGTTCAGTTATCAGAGAGATTTATCGTTTGATCAACAGCAGAATCTCTACGACATCTATTATTACAATCAACAAAAATCTAATAATTTCCTATAAATTCAAACGAAAGTTGCAATTTTATTTTGGTAGAATGAATACAAATACTATGGAAAGATTAACTACCCAGGTGAATTAATCCGAGAGTCGGATCCAACATAGGATTTGTTTACCTGTGTAGAGAAATAAATAAATAATTTCCTAATTTCATAAGGGTAATGAAAACATTCTCTTCAAAATAATGAAATTCTAATGATTTGGCCGAGTGTCAAGGAACTTCATTGTTCTATGTTGTGACACCTATATCTCATCAATATTACTAATTAATTAAAAATCCATAAAACTAATTTCAGATTCAGATTCTCTAACTCCGAAAACCTTTTGATGAAACTTTCTCAAGAAACTAATATTATTAATATTAATTAATAAAGCTGACTGCAGATTCAGATTCTTCGACCTCGATTACCCTTTGATAAAGGTTTTCGTAAGATGTATTACTGAGGTTTCATTGGTTTAGCGCATACTGAATTCGGATTGCCTTGGATAGGCACAGCAACTTTATGCATCTTTTTAAGTTTCATGTAACTCTTTTTGTCAGAAGAGGGAATAAAGATAAGGAGATATTTTTAATTTTATTTTATCAAAGGAGGGGATGCATAAGTGGTAAAATCCGCCCATTGGACTTTTCTCGGTCTACTCCTATCGAGTCATATATCAGATGGAAGAACGTATTGAAATTAACATTTTGACACTACCATTATAGGGTTTTCATTGATTTTTCGAAGTGAATTCCTATTAACAAAGTAATTCAATTTTGGTCATAAATTTAATAATCGATCTTATCACAGTGGATTCGGTTTTATAGTAAATTGACTAGAAAAAATAGTTGTGAAATTAATTATTTGATACCTTTTAAATAGAGCTTCAATTCTATGTATGAATCAACAATTGATTGCTTAACTTTATTTATTCCGACTGACCCGAATTACTTTCGTTTATCAAAAGCATTTAGTGTGATAATAAAAATGGTTGCAGAAGGCAAAGAAATGAAGATACTCTGTGTATAGTAAGTTTATGGAGAAATATTTAGATCGATATGATGATTCTATATTCGATATGTGTCTAGCCGATTTTGCAGCTAAGTTTGGTTTCATTAATAAAAAAAAAACAACAAGATCACGAGCACAAGCATGGCCATTACAAACATTAAATTTTCCAACTTACAAACGAAAAAAAGGTGCAATTATTATATATCCTAATTTTAATCCTAACAATGACGATCATAGATATTATCATTATTTAGTAAGACTATATTTACCTATTCGGAGGGAAAGTAAGATAAAAGAACCATATAGAAACTTTTATCACAATGGTCGTATTATATTTGCAATAGGTGAAATAAAATCTGTTAAGAAAATAGTATTATCTAATAGAAGACGACATGAAAGTAAAAGAAGCAATGAAGGATATTGCTGACAATAATATATAAGAAGATGCATGGAGTATTTTTTGTGCAGAGACTGCACTTGAAAACGAAGAGATTATTGATAATATAAAGCCTTGATATAACAACTTAACAGATTTGGATAAAGATGAGAATTCAGATATTGAACTTTTGTTAGAAAGTAAAAAATATGTACAAAATTCATCCTGCAAAATATTATGCCAAAAAAATTCGGCCTTTGCGAAAGAAAATGACAGATGAACAAGTAAATATCTTTTATTATGTACGAAATTGGTGTGTTCGGAAAGCTGTTAATAAAAACACAAATTGTTTGCGACTTTTTATTACAGGAGAAGCTGGTACCGAAAAGAGTCATTTACTGAAATGTATGTTCTATGAAGGAAATAAAATCTTAAATAGAATGGATGATTTTATCACTAATGAAATTCGAACATTGATATATGCACCAACAAATGCTGCTGCATTCAATCTGAATTGTAATACTATTCATGGTATACTTAGATGGGTATTGAAAATTTTAATATCTCAGAGAATATTTTTAAAATTATGGGATCTAAACTGGACGGCTTAGTTCTGTTATTTATTGATGAATCTTTATGGGGAGAATTACATACACATCTAGATCATATTACGCAACTAACTGGATCTAATATATAATTTGAAAATGTATCTATAGTTACTGCACTGTAATTTTTTTTGAAATTCTAGAAATGCTTTGGTATATTCAAGCGATTTTAAAATTTTATTATTCAATAGTTGATTTTCGCAAATGTATGAATTCAAATTTATTTTCCAGAAAAAAAACTATAACTTATTTTCTAGTTTACAATGTGTAGACGATTTTTATCCTGAAAAATCTCCAAAAATCATCTTCGATATTTCTGAAAAATCTTCAAGAACTATCCATGGATATTCCTTAAAAACCTTTTTTCAAGATCCTTGGAAAAATCTCGAGGTAAATAATCTAGGAATTCTTGAAGTTACTGAATAATAGAGGCTTTCTGAAAAGTCATAGAAAGTATCTTTTGTGTTAGACTAAACCTTTTTCAGTATAGAAGTCTGAATATTTCCGTTAGTTTTTCATAGAACCCACTTTCAGCGAAAAAAAATGTGATGCACGAGACCATAACAGAAGGCCATGACATTTTATTCTATAAAGAGAAGTTAACATCATTGATCGAGATGGAGCTGGCGCCTACAATCAGAGCTTAAGAAATGATGTTTATAATGAATTGTACAAACTAAGCTGTGAAAAAACTTTCCCATCGTTTGGATTGAAACAATGTCAATTAGAATTTAAAAAAGGAATTATATGAAAATTTGGATTCACCCGTCATTTTTTGATTCTCATGAAAAATCTGCTTTTCTCACTTTGTTTATGAACCAACTTTAGATGAAAAGAAATTTTTGATTTTCCATATTACACTATTTTAATAGCTTGTTTCAATATATTGAAGCATTTAAATAATTAATTTATCAAAAAGAATGTTTAATTTGTTTTTATTCAATTATTGAGTTGAGTATCATTGTGTTTTAAAAGAAAAAGTATAAAATTATTTAATTGATGGTTCTCGACAGATTGGACATAAATTATTTCTCTAAAAAAAAATCATTAGATAAATTTGACAAAATAAAATAAATTTTGATTACCTGTAACCAAGGATCTATGCATTCTTTATGATATAAATGAAGACATCTTAATCGACGTAATATCTCATTTTGTTGAAATTCTTCCCAACAAACCCCACATGTATTTTCTTCAGTATTTTTATTTGTTGTACGATGAAATTTTTCTGTTGGTAGAATGTTTATTTCATCTTTAGTTAATGCTTTTCGTTGTCTTGATACATCTGATTGACGGGAATTCTAAATAAGAAAATTCATTTTAATAGAATTAAATATATAAGGATTTACTTGATTATGTTCTGCATGAAAATCTTCCATGTTGTCAACAACTCTATTCGTAAAGCCTTGAGAACTGTTTTGAAATGTAGCGATTGATGATGGAAAATTAGAAGATATACGTGAAGTGAAAGGTGAAACGGATAGATGTTCCATTTGATTAGATTGAAAAGTTCGATTATTTGTTTGATGTGTTTTTCTATTTTCTTCTTGTTGTAAACGTGCTGCTAATATTGCATCATTATCCGTTGATTGATCATATTGTTTTAAATTTTCTTCTTCTTGTAAACGTGCTGCTAGAATTCTATCATTAATCATTCTTTGATGATCTATATCAACAAACGCAGATGTGGAATAATGATGATGAGAAGATGAAATATTATTTTTTGCATATTCTTGTGCTTGAAGTTCAAACGCGAAAGCTACATCACTATCAATATCTTCTGATTGTTTTGAATCGAATGATATATTTTTCAATGGTAAATCATTAACATCCATTAAATCTTGATTATTACGATGATTCTGTTGTTGTCGAGAAAATTCTCTATTGTTACTTCTATTTGTTCCACTACCAGAATTCATTAAAAACTAGAAAACAAAAATAATATTTTAAATTTTTTACAGGGTAAATAATGTCATTTTTAAAAATCTTCTAAAAATTTGATGATTTCGTCGAGTTATAAACATTTCTTCAAATTCATAAAAAAATACGTGTTCTTGTGCTTACTTTCTATCATAATACTTTTCGAAAAATAAAAACAAAATTTCCAACGTAAATGTATAATAGATGATTCACCATCTAAAGAAATTTGTAAATGACTACGTTATTCTTTTCGTTTTTTCTTTCACCTACATATATATCGATTTATTGACATTAGAAAAAAATATAAGTAACACGTGCTTGTCGCTAGCAAAAGAAAAATACTCAATATGTGAAAAAATAAATATAACATACCATGTTTTAATCTTCATTTTTTGATGAATTTATAGTTGATCGATGAAATAGATCAAAATCTGATGATTATCATTAGTAATTGATAATTTAAAAAGAATTTTTATATGAATTTAATAGAACATACATCTTTTTGATAAGATTACTATCAAAAGTAGTGAGAGTGTATGTGTCTACTATCATATTCTCTATCCTCCACGAAAAAATATGTCACATGCATATTAGTCAGATTTTACGTTAAAGTCATTCAAAGAAAAAAGAAGATGCGTAATCCTCAATAATCTGGATGCGATCTTACTCAAAATATCTCTGTTATGAATGTTCATCAATATATAACCGAGAATATGACCTAGTTTAAAAAGAACGTGGCAGAACGAGACAGGAGCACTTTGATGGGCTTCATATAACAAGCAAATGATGTTTCCGCGTATCGGACTTCTCTCTCGCTTTACAAGCAATCTTTCATGTCACTTTTCGTGCCATCTTTTGGTATATTAACTTCTAATGGAGTTCTTTTCGGACTGGCTGCTTTATTATATTATATTTGTTGACGTACACGAAGAAATAGTCCAGCAAATCTTTAATTTTTCTATTTTTCTGATCACCAACCGAAAATGCTACGTAAATAGTCAGTTTTAAAATGCTAAGGAGAAGTAACTATATTTTCTTTTTAGGTTTTGATTTGCAGTCAAAATTTTATTTACCAACTTTTAGCTAGATAAATCACAACTGCGACAGTATCGATTCGTACAGGAACATGATTTTATAACCATGGATTTCTTTTTCTTAAAATATACTATAGGGTTAAGTTAGACAAATCTAATGATTACAAACCAAAGGATTATACTTTTTTGTATTTTAACACAGGAGTGTATTCCTTACCAAATAGTTATAGAAATTTGCCAATATCTACCTATAAACCGTAATTGAATATACATGTATCTATTGGGAAGTTTTTTTTTTCTATTATTCAGATCAGAGATTCATTTTTCATGCCAAATATTTGTAAAATAATTTAAAAACTTTTTCTAGTTCGTTTTCTATTCTGCTACTCAACAGTTCAAATTTCATTTGTAACGTTTGTACATTAATTACTTAATCAGCTTATATATAATTATGATTTTTAGAATTATTTTAGATCGATACATCATATAGAAGGGATCGGTTTTTTGTTCATCGAGATAGTATTCATATTGTATTGAAAAAGGCTTTTGTATTCAAATTAAATGTCGTCAACTTAAGTGGACAAGTTTTAACTCAGTAAGTTCTAATCTTTGGAAGATTCGTTTTTCAATAGATGGAATATTATTATTCCAATATAATAGTCATTTTTAATCATGTATGTTGATCATTAGGTTGTCCAACTGTAATTTATATGATCGAAATGTGAATCATAACATTATGCTCCCCATTCATGAGAAGAATATTTTAAGATTGTAACCGATCATCATTATAATTCATCGAATATTTATCAACGGTCTGTACTAATTCTACTAAAATCTAATTGTTTGATCTATATACCAATAAAGCAACTTTGTTTGTTAAGACAGACATAAGTAAGTATGAGTGATCAATGAAAACTGATACTATATTTTAATCCTGTCTTCCTTTCAGCTATTAGTCGATCGAGTACTTTTCAATATTATATCGTTATTACTCATCATTTAAAACAAACTATTATGAATGCAGCTGGTGGTACAACAAAGTCTACTGTACCAAGTTCTAAATATTTAATGAATTGCAAAATTAAAATTCTTTCTCTAGTTGTCGTACAAGACGAAGGTTCATATAAAATATTTATATTTCTAAGCATCTCAGAGTTAAAGCTAAAAAGATCATTTCTAAATTTTTTAAAATTTGTTCCATCAAATGAATATGTAAAAGTGCTCCATTTTTACAATCAGTAAGTTTCATAAAGTATAGAAGATATTCCTAAATAGGAGATTTAGATCATTTACATTTACAATAAATGTTCAAACAAAATTATACTCAATATCGATTGCACGATTGCCAGGACAAATTCAACCTGAACGTTGTTTAATGAAGGTTAAAAAAATTGTTTGAAGTATAAAATAAAAACGCTTTCCCTTTTAGTATCAACATGATGGTTGTTGAATTACATTAATTAAATTAGACTCAATGTCTTGGATGAATAGAATTTGTGACGATCTTAGTCCTGAATTGGATACTCAAGAAGATGATGATTAAAGTCTACCGACATCATCTTTTTCTGAAGAAGCACTATCAAAAGATACTGACATGTCAAGACCATTCAATTTAGTTTTTCTTGCTCCTTCATCTTTTCAATCAACAACAAAAAAGAGACTCGTACCGCCATCGCTACACATTGTAATTCCTCTTGCTTTTTTTGTATCTTCTCAACAAAAAACAAAGAAGAGACCAGCGCTGTAATCACCATTCAATACAGTTCATCTTGCTCATTCTCCATCGTCTTAACCGATAACAAAAAAAGGGGCCAGCATCACTCCCACCGACTAATTAAAGAGTTTACTCAGACATTTATTAGGATCTTAACGAAAACAATTGAATATTTTTATAGGTGTACAGGTCAAACTAAAGGCACCAAATATAGTTCCGTTTTGCTTTTATATGTATTTGTTAAAGTTAAATTATTTATGACATTCTTATTTTTAGATGAAATTAGATAAAATAAAAAACAAAGATCACAAAAAATGTTTTTTGCTATTTTCCAAAAAAAAATAACGTTAAAGATTTTACGCTTCGAAGTACTTTGAAACTTGAGGCCTGGAAATCCTTTTCTGTGGAATATTAGTATAAGAAACATCTTGTATTAACGGTAAAGTAAATAATATTATTATGCTTTCTTCTGCAGATGTAGCATGTTCTTCTACTGATTATTGAACGGGGACAGAATGACCTTGCTTAAAAAACATCGATATTTTCATTCTCGATTTGCGTTAAACTGACTTAGATGAATAAATAAACATTGCGGATTGAACAACGAAAGATTCGACATCAATGAATATTGACTACGAAAGGGAGACCATATCATCTTTATCAAAATTTGCACTACATATGTTAACTATTGATGATGACTTCTACTCTTACACTACGTAAATGAGTTGTACGGAAAATATCAATTAACATGATCATTGATAGATATAATCAATGAAAACTTACAGACTCGACAAATGTATCGTTGTATGCGATCTGATACGTCTAATATCTATACAATCTTTTCAAAGGAAGTGACAAGCTCAACCATTGGTAATTGAGGTCCATAATAATTCAGAAGTGACTTCGTCAGAATAAAATTCTTTTTAATTTACAATGAAGTACTATTCTGTCGGAAAAGGGTCAGCGAATCCGCAGCATGAGCACTACTTGTCTTAGCTATTCAATCTCTCATTGAAAATAACATAAATTTGAACATAGCAACCTGTCAGCATAAAGTAAAAGTGAAAACACAAATTATTCGTCTGATAAGATGCTAGAGATCAAACTAAACAATAAAACTCGATTTCAAATCCTTCTAATGATTATAGGATTACATCATTCTATTCTTTTCTGATTTAATAATAAACAATAATACCAATTAATTTCTGAGTTATTTATAAAATAACACAACTTGAAGATCGATTCGATTGTATCGATGGTGAAGGTCGTTGACCTTGAGAACTGAATCGTTGAGCGAGTCGCTGTAATGGATCAAAATAGTTTCGACGCATCCATGATATCTTATATGTCATTATTTCGTTCACTTGTCGAGTTCGACCAGCGACAAGAATCGATTGAACAACCAATAATTGTTGACGAACTTGATTAATTTGATAAAATCTATTTCCTGAATCACCACATAAGGCATCAGATTGGAAAAATACCTTGTTATTGAACACATCGGGACTGAGAGTCAAACAAAGTGCAAGCAAGACACGAATTTCTTCGTTGGATAATGATGCCCAATTCTTATAGTCCCGATAACGGCGAATATTATTGTCGTTATATTCGATTGCTTCGCACACACAATTGACATAATACATAAGCCTAGCTACGTCATTATTAGGCACAATGATAGTCACTGATTTGTCGCGGAAGCCGAACTCGTTTCTTTGCATAAAGGCCATGTTAGTCGATCGTCTTACTTTCTATAGATGATAAATATATCATAGGATTTCTATTAACAACAATGATATGTTTCTTCCTCGGAAATATCTCTCTTTTATGACAATGACGTTTTTTCGCATTTGTCATCATTCTTTTGCAACACTTACGCAACCTGGTTTTTGCCAACTTGGACTCCAACTGATCTTACTACATGAATGACTTAAAAGTAACTTCGAGTATTTTCGTGTTAGATTCGTCTAACGACTTGTTCCAAACCTCGTACTCTTGTTCAGAAATGTTCCGAGATTACCAAAACTGGTGCGGGGGAAGATTTTAATTATTCAGAGATAGGAGTGTCGGTCGTTGTTGCAGAGATTGACAAGTAAAAACGCTAAAAGAAAGCAAAAATTTTCCATGAGTGAAGAAAAGGTCAAAATCCACGTTTGGGACATCTCTGCTCTTGTTTCAAGTAGATTTCAGCGAGTTTCATTGATCACTTGGCTAAAAAAAGTAAAATTGATTTGTCTGTGTTATACTGAGGCTCGAAAAATATTAAAACCCGTTGCCAAACCTTGTTATAAAACATTGTGGCGTAAAAACTATGAAGGTCTCATGTTGGCCACAGGCCCATCGCAAAGCAGTCCGATTTCAGGCAGGGGTGGAGTATGGGCCGATCGGAGAAACACAAGTATCAGAGGTTATACATTGCCGGAAGACCAAAATTTTTCAAAAACAAGAGATGATCTATCCGGTCGTGAAGTCCACCGTCTCCCTCATACTATCTTCAAGTGCAGAGACTTCTCGTTGACTTAACCACAATGTTCAGTGCTTACAACTATACATACAATTTTCTTTAATTTTTAAAATCCGGATCTATCGACCTACTAATTCAGATTCAATATATCAGTGAGATTAGTCATTTTATTTCATAAAATTTCCTATATAATTATTATAGTAACCTAATCGCTTTGTAAATTCAATTTTGTCATGAAGAAACATCAATCAGCTAGTAAGCTTCCAAGAAAAGGTCTCCAAGTATAAGTCACCGTTTCGAATGGAAGATATCCCAATTTGTAGAGCTCGATGAGCTGATTTTAGTGGCATAAATTGTTTTTCCTGATGGAGCTTAAAACTAGAAAGACAACACTGCTGAAATCACATTCCAACGGCAGCACTGATAGGATTATCACCAAAATAGTACGTAAAACCAAAGCGATATTTCCAGGGCAGATAGAACTCGTCGGAAGCTGCAAAAATGGTAAAAACTATGCTGAAAAGCATACTGCCTTGAGGGTTTTTGGACTACAACACTGCTAAAATTCTATAAAAATTTCATTTCAAGAGTATCACAGATATGGTGATCTTCTCTACAGTTCATCGGATCAGAGTGATATTTTCAGGATAGATGAAGTTCCTTGAGGCCTAACCAACAGTGAAAAAAACATGTGTGCAATTATGCTACTTGTCAGGTTTGCGTCAGAGTGTCCTGATAGTGACTTTTCCAGAGTTTTTGTACCGTATTGCAGTTCATAGCGAGCTTCGTTCTCTCTGAAAATATCACTTTCATTTGATGAACTGTAGTGAAGATTATCCTATCAGTGTTGTCCATGAAATAAAATTTTCATAGACTTTAGTATTTTGTGGTCTAAAATCCTCCTAAAGCAGCAGATTTTCTCGTATAATTTTTACCCACTCTGCAGCTATCAACGAGTTCCATCTGCCCTGGAAATATCGTTTTGCTTCTATGTATTACAGTGAGGATAGTCCTACCAATACTGTTCTCGAGGTGGTATTTCAACAGTGTTGTTTTTCTAGTTTTAAGCTCCACTGAGACAAACAATTTATGTCACCAGAATCAGCTAGTCGAGTTCTACAAGCTGGGATATCTTCCATTAGAAACGGTAATTCACACTTGGAGACCTTCCTTCGTTAATGGCATCGAATGACGCCAAGTATAATCAATGCTTTTACTGGGAATAAAATATTGAAAACTAGAATTTTATTACGCTTCGTCCAAAGAATTGGAAGCGTGAATGAAGTTCAAGCACTTGCTATCGTAATTGTTGGTGACGCCAAAATTTCATATTGCGATACAAACGTCAAAATTTCAAAGAATAATGAGAATGGAAATGAGAACAATGCCAATGAAAATCCTTGAAATCAACACATTATTCGAGATAACTCTATCAATCTAACTTCACCTTGGATAAAAATACATGGGCTCGAATAACTTCAGGCAAGACAAAGTCAAAAGTATTCTTTTGAAAAAAACCATAGGCCAAAAAATACTATGAAGTACCATGTACATGGTTATACAAGTACACTTTGATCTATAGCTCAAAATTCACATAACCCATTTTTTTGCTCTAATTGTATAACCAGATATTGAGTTATATCAATAGTTCTATGGGTTATATTGTTTTTTTAGCTACTTTCACCACAATTCTAGCATATGAATCACAGAACCTTTGTTGAATGTCTCGAACACGATATCTACATTCTCATTTCTAAATATGTGTTCATATGGGAGTACCAAAACGAATATCATAGATTCTATCGATATTCTTTGACGAAAGTGGCATGTCTCCATTACCGAGTATTTAGCATTTATGGGGGCAAAACAAAATGTAATTAATGCGCATACATTCTTTTCGTTCTTTCTTCACGAAGATAACGTACTTTTACGCTCTATATTTGATTGCTCAGATAAAGTCGACAAACAATGAAAGAATGGTGCACTTTATTGACTGTCGGCGGTCGGTTTTTTCCAACTTCAATAAAAAGCAACACATAGTCAAGACTCCGATAAGATAACGATGAATCAGCAAATGTTAATAATGATATTATGATCGTTTCGGCAGTATTGTGCAAGGAAATATTCGATCCACAGTTTGCAGAGTGATAAACATGAGTGCTCAATAAAAGAGTTGTCAAGACAAAAATATTCTCAAGTTTTGCTTACCAGATTCTAAAAAATTTTGTGAAATGAAGTAAAATCGAGCCCGGTTTGTAAAAGACGGTTTTAATTGTCACATCTGCAAAAAATTAGTTACCACATCCTATGTTATTGAAAGAAAAAAAGAGATCCATTAGTATTTTAACATAGAATATGCTGAAAAGATATACAATTAAATCAAGTCAAAAATATCAAGGGTAAGAATCAAAAAAGACTACCGTAACCGGTTTTGTCCGAATTTCACGGACTCTTCAGGTGGTTTAATTAATCTGCATAGTAAAATACTCAATAAGAACTAATTTTAAGTGAATAAAACATCTCTATCACTGTGAGTGTAGATACCACGCGATTAGAAGAGGTTATTCTGAAATTGGAAAGAATTAGACGATTCTTTAATGGGTTTGTTGAATGTTGAATGGACCATTATCTACACTGTTAGATAAAATACCCCGTTTTGTTGCATTTGATTATATCCAAAGATGATGTGAGATATTGATTTTTAGGAAATAATGTTTTTTTATTTTGCCAAGATTCTTTGATTTTTTTTGTTGTAGTATTTTTCAATTGTTTTTACCGGATTGTTTGATGTTCAGTACGAAGATTGTATTTTCAATTGTTTACATTGAATTATAAGTGTAATATCTTGGTCGCTTTTGATTTGGTGTGAATATTACATTAGTGCTATTAATCATGTGATATTTATGATCAATATATTTTATTATTATATGGGTATTTATGTATCTAGAATGAGAGATACGTATGCCAATTTTATTCTGTTGCTAAGGAATAGTGGAGGAATTTTCCTTCGACTGAAAGGAGGGCCATAGACTCTAAAAAAAAGGAGTTTTACCGAACCAAAAAAGGATCTTCCCCTCGATACACGGGAAGATCCTTTATTGGTTTCGTATAAAACCAATTCTGGACACCTGCAATAAAAGGTTCCGTGAGGAGGGTTTCGTACTAAACCTTTCACACCAACGGAAAAAAAGGTTTAGTGCGTGCTCATTGCCACTGAACCTTTTTTTTGTTACCGACCCAATAACTGACGAGGGAAGCTCCAGAGGTATTCAAGCAGTTTAGTCTCTGCCTTGCATCTGCAGGTCGATCTGATTTAGGTATGAAAAGCTAAGTGCAAATTTGCACGAATTCTATTTAGCTTTTCATATCTAAATCAGATCGACTTACAGATGCAAGGCAGAGACTAAATTGCTTGAATACTTCTGGAGCTTCCCTCGTCAGTTAAAAATAACACTTAATCGTCAAGTAGTTTCTCGAATTAGTCTACAATAAAGAGTAAATGAATTAATTTTATATAATAAAATAAACTTACCCATACAGATCATATGTGGGTTGACCTAAAAAGAGAAAATGAGTATGTTTATTTTCTACAGTAAAACTTACCCATAATTGGATACAAAGATGCTTTTGAAATAAAACACGATTTTATTTGGATTAGATGATAAATATATCCGCGAGTCCCATACTGAAGTCAATCTGTAACAGAAAAGAAGTTCATTTATTTGGATACAACAAACTTACTGATTAATTTGTAGGATTTCAGAAAATATTGGGCTCGGTAGTGTTGTCATCGAGCCTAAAACTATATACAATTAATTAATTAGGATACTAGATTATCCAAAAAAGTCCTTACTTGATTAGGTGCATTCGGATATGCAGGATGTCCTCTACAATATAACAAGACATTCGCACAAATACTTAATCTTAAAACATGTTCTATATGATGATAAATTTTCATGAATTCACTAGTATATAAAGTGGAGGCAAAAAGTTTAGAAACAAAATTAATTTCTCTT
>JAJEKB010021442.1:3964069-3982137 GCA_022393335.1 Macrotrachela quadricornifera | reverse complement strand
ATTTACGAAACTATGAACAGCTTCGTACAATGTATGCTGAACCTTTCGATATTTTACGAAACTTTCGATAGATTCGTATAAGAAATACGGAACTTTTAGGGGTGCTACAAAACTATCAGTGGTTTCGTAAAACATCAATTGGTTCAGTATACATGGGACGAAACTGTTCATAGTTTCGTTAATGATGTAATGGTTTGGTATGTCTGTTACGAAACCATGCTTCGTTTCGTACAATGTATCCGGAACTATTAGAGCACTCACGAAATTATGGATGGCTTCATGAAACTTATACGAAACTTTTAGATGCTGTTGCAGAACTGTCAACGGTTTTGTACAAAACATGCGAATCTACTGAAGTTCAGTACACGATGCATGAAACTTCCAGAGGGTTTCGTAGTAAAACTTCAGAACTTTCTTCAGTTTTCGGAACTTAAAAAGGTTTTCTATGGAAATTACGAAACGTTTTTCATGCTACGGAACTTAAAATCGTTTCGTAAAACAGTGTTAAACCTTCAAAGTTCGGTAGAACACCAATTTTTTTTAGAGTGTAAGGCATAGATTAGTTTTGAGAACTTTTCAACTTTTGTAGGAACTTCTAAAGCAATTGCCAACATTTAGATATGAACCGAGGCTGTTACAGCTCCGAAATTTCTAGCGTGATTTCGCGGACTTGATCGTTATCATATTCGATCATACGCGCGAATCAGATATTGAAAATAGCTGAATCGGATAAGTTCGATATGAGTGCAGAGCTCTTAGTAGCATTTCTCTTAATTAGACTATAAAAAAACCTCTATATTAAGCTATTCCATAATATAATTTGAATGACGAGCAGTTCACCGTAACTTTCAACTAACTGTAAAACAACTAACCTCCTCTCCCACAGTGGACAGCCAGATGGCAAAGTATTTTTCCTTAATAACTAGTTTTCTCACCTTCATTGCGTGCAAAAAAAGTTGAATAATATCGCATATGAAGGGCCAGTAAATGCGCTACAAAACGCATATTTATTATTAAAAATATTTTTGCTCTTGGTCCTTGGTTACTCTCCACTGTACCTTCCCACTCAAGAAAAAGTTAATAGTTGCTCAAAGATGCTGGTCTGTGCTATTTAAAACGGTTGAATAGCACCTTATATTTGGGACAAATTTGAGAAAGATTCCTCAAACTGCTTACCGTTGTGATACTTTCAAACTTTTTGATGTTTTATAAGCAACTGCTTGATTAGACAAGAAACGAAAAGATTGATTTTTTACCCACAAAAACACACATATTAACATAGAAAAAGTTATTTTAAGAGCAAAAAGAGTGGCGCTCGTATTCAGAGCTGCCAATATTGTTTACCTTTTGTCAAAAAAAGTTTTCGTTAGCTGAGAGGTGCACTTTTCACACATCACAACATCGTTTTTTTCCGTTACTTCTCTGTCTAAATGAATTGAAAAATGAAAAGTCACTCAGCAGCACCCACGATCTAGAAATTGGAAATTCCATAAAATTCCTGAAATTCAATAATACAAAATCTATACATCTACAAACATAAGAGGAAATCAAGTAATTCAATAGAATTCTATTCTTCAATAGTTATAGAGAAAGTATAGACCTTATAAGTATCAGTGGAAATCAAGAAATTCAAGCAATTCAACGATCACATTGGAATTTGAGGACGTTGGGTGAGTGTGTGATGGTGAGGGGTAAGGGTATGATGTGATAGTGTAGGTGAGGACGAAACGTCTTTACCATCACATCGAACGTCAGAGTGAGAATGAACAGCTGTGAGTGACATCATTGAACATGAGGGTGAAGGGGGAATGCTTTCGCGTAAATCATGGAGCAGGAGCGTTATGGTGAAAACTCTTTGTCACAATATAGAACGTAAGCGTGAAGGCAACAAAATTTGACCCTCACCCTCACCCTCAACCCCCCCCCCCCAAATAAAACACCACCCTCAATAGAGCGCCATTCCCAAAAATTTGATTCACTAGACATAATAGAACGCCATGCCGGTCAATTTTGTACATAGAGTATGTTGTTTTATATGTTCTAAAGAGAGTGAAAAAAATCAAACGAATTAAGTAACACGAATGTTCTATTCTAACTTAAATCATCTGTCTTAGAAGATTCATTCGTTAATTTATCTACAATTCGTCTAAATTTTTCAGTCTGTTTGTGGCTATATATAGTTGAGATGTACACGTGATTATTATTGTATTCAATACAACACTTTAACCAAAGAATGAGTTTATTCGAATAAAATCAAACGATAAGGTATATACTAGTGCTTGAAATAAATAAATCTAGCAAACAATACTGCTAATAAATGAGCATATTCATTAAAAGAACGCTTCGAAAAATCCTGAATAGAAGGCCACCAAAAAGAAGCTGATTCACTGGAGCGTAATAGAAGACCATGCCTTTCTATTCTGGGAGGGGGTTTATAAAAATGATATTGAGAGCAGTTCAACACAGTATCGAAAGTGACGGTGAGGACGACAAATTTTGAGCCACACCGTTGAACATAAGAATCAGACTGAGAGCAGTTCAACACAGCATCGAAAGTGAGGGTGAGGGCTAAAGGCTTTAAGCCACACTATCGAGCATAAGAATGAGACTGAGAATAGTTCAATACTGAATCGAACATGAGGGTGAGGGCGAAAGGCTTTGAACTAGACCACAGAACGTGAGGAGGAAGGAGGAAATTTTTGAGCCACATGATAGAGCACAAGTGGGATGACACAAGGATTCGAGCCGTAACATGTAGCATCAGAACGAAGACTGAAATTTCCCATCATAGCATCAAATCTGAGCGTGTACGTGGTAAGCTTTCAAGCACATCATTCAGCATGGAGTGAAGGTGAGAGCGCTTCAACAGGGCATCGAACGCGAGACTGCCCATTAAACCTGCTCACTGTTGCATCGAATGTGATGCTAAACACTATACTTTTCGAACCTCAAAAAACTCAACGTTCAAATGATGATGGAATCGATTTTTACACGCTATCCACTCTAAAGGTGTACATGGAAGCTTTCCACGACACCATCAAACACGAAGACAAGGCGATAAACTTCGACACACTTCATGGAGTACAAGGATAAGGGCGAAAACTCTTCAACGCACTATTGAATGTACAAATCACATCCTTAAGCTCTTCTGCTTTTATGATACTCATCACCAACAAAAAATTCCCCATGCATTAGAATAACAAGCAGTTCATCTGGTATTTTCTAAAGACAAAGGCTATCGTGACAATCCGTCCATTACATTACAAATTATTCGATAGCACAGCACAGTTAAAATTCGACATCGTTTCCAATATTCGATACATTCTTAAAGATCCAATAATACTTTTTGAATTCTTCCGATCCATGATTCTTGAAGCGAATCAGCATCTATTACTTCCCTTGGTATTAATAACATACCACACATCCTAGCATAGTCAAAAGCATACAAAATCAACCCAATCCCAATCAAAACCTTCGATATTTCTCATTCTTCTTTACCACTCAATCTCCGAATAAAATTACATTCCATCAATTCTAATATAATGCTACGATTCTATCAATCAGACCATTTCAATCGATATCTATAACACCTAAACGTGCTTTACGCCTACTCAAGGGGAGAATGCCATTCAATTCGAAGAATTCTCATTTAATCAATGAATTGCTTGAATTTCTTGATTTCCACTGATACTTAGAAGGTCTATACTTTCTCTATAACTATTGAAGAATAGAATTCTATTGAATTACTTGATTTCCTCATATGCTTGTAGATGTATAGATTTTGTATTATTGAATTTCAGGAATTCTATGGAATTTCCAATTTCTGAATCGTGGATATATCTCAAATTTAGAAGGATTTATAATGAATACTAACAGAGCAATAGGTATCGATTTGGGTACAGCATATTCATGTGTTGCTGTACTTCAGCATAATAATATTGAAGTAATATCTAATGAATTGGGTGAGCGAACAACACCATCATATGTGACATTCACAAGACATCAACGTTTAGTTGGTAGTGAAGCTAAACATCAAGCAGCTACTAATCCAAATAGTACTATTTTTAATGTTAAACGATTCATTGGTCGTAAATATGACGATCCAATTGTACAAAATAATTTAAAATATTGGCCATTTCAATTAGCCGATGATCTTGGAAAACCAAAAATTATAATTGAGTATTAAAATCAACTAAAATTATTTACACCTGAAGAAGTTTCTGCAATGATATTAAGAAAAATGAAACAAATAGCTGAGAATTATCTCGGTGAACAAGTGACTCACGCTGTTATTACTGTTCCAGCTACTTTCAACGATGCACAACGTCAAGCAACAAAAGATGCTGCTATTATTGCTGGTCTAAATGTATTACGTATTCTTAGCGAGCCAGCAGCTGCTGCAATGGCTTATGGTTTACATAATCAAATATCTGGTGAAAGGAAGATCTTAATCTTTGATGTGGGTGGTGGTACCACCAATGTATCAGTTGTATACGTTGACAATGGAATTTTTGAGGTTAGATCGATATCGGGTGATGTACTAATCGGAGGTGAAGATTTTGATATTCGAATGGTTACACATTTTATCGAAGAATTTAAACGTGTACATAATCAAGATCCATCAAAAAATAAACATGCTATTCAACGTTTACGTTTTGCCTGTGAAAAAGCTAAAGTAAATCTATTAGTATGCAATTGTTGTATTTTCTTTCTTTAGTTAACTTTATCTTCATCAACTCAAGCGTCTATTAATCTTGAATTATTTCATGAAAATATTGATTTTCAATCAACAATAACTCGTGCACAATTTGAAGAAATTAATGCCGATCTATTTCTTTCTATGATTCTAATTATCGACACGGCTTTACGCGATGCTAAATTGAACAAATCAAGTATAGACGATATTGTTCTCATTGGCGGTTCATCACGTATTCCAAAAATTCGAGATCTTCTACGAGCGTTTTTCTGTGGCAAACAACCAAATCAATCAATTAATGCAGATGAAGCTGTTGCTCATGGTGCTGCTATACAAGCAAGTATATTAATGGGCAGTAAATCTAAACAAATCAAAGATGTTCTTTTACTTGATGTTGCTCCACATTCATTAGTAGATTTATCAAAAAAAATTCATTTTCTTTTTTGTAAATGATCTTTTTCAGGGTATTAAAACTGCTGATGATAAAATAACAACATTGATTAAGCAGAATACGACAATTCCAACAAAACAAACACAACTATTCACAGTTCTTCCATATTATCGATCTAATAAGATTATAACGGAATTAATTGAATTCGATCAAAGGCCTCAAGCAAATCCAATGACATCAGTTTTAAGTCAAAAACTTGATGTTGATATCGAAGTATTTGAAGGTGAGCATAGACTAGCAGAAGACATTAATTTACTTGGTCATTTCACTCTCTCGGATATTTTATTTTCATCTGACAATCCACCAAAAATTCAAATAACATTCGATATTGATGCAAATGGAATATTAAATGTTTCAGCTATAGATACGACTTCACAAAAAGAAAATAAGATTATAATTACAAATGATAAAGGTCGATTATCAAAGTTGGATATTGAAAGTCTGATTAAAAAGTTGGAAAAATATGATCTCGAAAACTATTAGAAACAAATAAATCAAATAAAAGTCTTTTTTTTTTGCTTTTCTTTTATATTATTTGTTCAATTTTCAGACTGAACCAATGATGAAATCTTAACGAACTGAGAGTTTTTTTTCGTACTGATTAATCAAGAAATATAGATATTTTTAAGAATAAATAAAAAAATTTGAATTTTTAGTCTAAATAAGAATGAAAGTTATAATGCTTATCTTCACTTCGTGTCAACTAACTATTAATTAGCAGAAAAAGTTCAAGTTTTGAAATGCTTCAATAGTGTAAACTCACAAGATATAGTTTAGATATGAGAAAAACAAGAGTTTCGACAACGAACACATAGTAGACTGGACGATGAAAAGGCATTTTCTGAACTAATTCGTTTCTCTAACACATAATGCAATAAAATACTTTGAAATAGTATAATAAGAACAAAATACAACACATAACTGACTACCCAACCTAACTGTCCACGGGTATCAATCGAAATGGAACAACTCATCGCTGTGTCCTCGACCCATCAGAAAATATCATTTCGAACACTCGACTTGATCCCTTGATGGACATTGAACAACCCATCGAAACGCTCTTCGAGGGCTCGGAAAAAAGTCAGAAAGAAAAAATTGCGGCATATGCACGGCTATATATCGAGCCCTCGATGCCTATCGAACATATATTCAGAATAGGGGGAGAATTAGATTCGAACATATGTACTTACGATTATGAATCATGCATCGACGAGTTGATCTAAGCATATCTTGATCTTCTAACTATAGAAACATGTTTTATCAATATATCCACTACACGATATTTCTTCTTTTTCTTTATGGTTCGAGTCTTGCTTTTTATGAATATAACTTCTTTCTTATATTCTCATTTAGTAAGACGACAATCATTAGTTTCTAGAATATTTTTTGCAACTCAACATTTTATAATTTAACACTAACAAAATATTGTGGAACTGCTTTGAGAAAGAGACATGAAGAGTATATGTTCATATAATAAGGGTAAGAATTGATTAATGACAAAAAAATTGAGATTAGTTAATATAGATCTGTCCATAATCCATAATCATAGAACTCGCTGAGAACACTATTTTCTGGAAACCGTATAATACTATCTTTCTTTGGATCGATCCATCATTGATGATAGCGAATATTAATCGACTTCCAAACTATTGATATCTCAAATGGAAGCGAATTCTAAGACAATAATGTAAAGAAGTTCAAAGATTTTCAATCATTTAATTAGGCTTCGTTCCTATGTAGCTTAAAATTTATGAGAGAATCAAGTGCAGATTTGACTTTGACATTATCAGCGATCGTATCTAAGCATCAAAGATTTTCCTAACAACATCTTTATAACTGATCTTTGACAATTTTAAAAGCTTCTATTGAACACAAAGAAACGAGTGATCGAATACCCATGTAAAAAAAATCAAAAAAAACATGATTAAAATCGATTTTTTCAAAAAAAATCAAAAAAATCGATTAAACATTATACTTTTTGATTAAATTTTAAAAATAAATCAATTAAAAACGATTTTGATCAAAAAAACCAATTAAAATCGATTTTTTCGTAAAAATCAGAATAATCGATTAAAAATCAAATTGGTTTTAATCGATTTTTGCTATAATCAATTAAAATCGATTTTGATCGGAGAGAATCGATTAAAATCAATTTTTTTCGAAGAAATCAAATTAATCGATTAAAAATGAAAACGATTTTAATCGATTTTTTCTTTAATCAATTAAAATTGATTTTGTTTGGAAAGAATCGATTAAAATCCTTTTTTTCCCTAGAAATCAAATTAATCGATTAAAAATCAAATTGATTTTAATCGAGTTTTCCTCTAATGAATTAAAATCGATTTTGATCGGAGAGAATCGATTGAAATCAATTTTTTTCGAAGAAATCAAATTGAATTTAATCGATTTTCTCTCTAATGAATGAAAATCGATTTCGATCCGAGAAAATCGATTAAAATCAATTTTTTTCGTAGAAATCAGAATAATCGATAAAAAATCAAATCGATTTTAATCAGATTTTCACCAGATTTTCTGTTTTCTTCGTTTAAAATTGGTTATTCTACTTTTAATCGATTTTAATCAATTATTTTGTTGTTCATCCATTATAATCAGCATAGTGGAAGAATGAATAAGTACCAAGTGGTGTCATGTCATGAAGTGTGGCACATGTGGTAGACGGTGGTCTAGCATTGTACTACCTATTTGTCGGCGCAAAGAATCTGAAAAACTGATTAAAAACTACGATTTTTAAGTCAAAACTGGAGAAAAACGCGTTTTTCAGCTATCAGGATAAAAATCGATTAAACGTAGAATAATCAATGGCTTGTATTTAATTGATAAATAAAAAAATACCGAACGATCAATAAAAATACTGAAACGATCAATAAAATAATATGATCATTAAATATATGAAAAATGATAAATTAATAAAGCTTGAATTACCGATAATTTATTTAATCTGATCAATAAAAAAAAGACTTTATAACAATAATTTATTAATTTTCACAAATAAAGAAGTAAGTTTTGACAATTATAATATTTAGTGATGATAAATAATCAAGGACAAATAACTCAAATTATTTTGGTATTAAAGCTTTAGTAGCCTTTTTAGGACGACCACGTTTCCTTTTCTCACCTATTTTTACATCCTTAGCTGTAGGTGGAGGTTTGCAGTACTTTAACCGTATCGCTAGTCCTATTACATGTTTACAAATAAATTCTTTGAAAAATGATGGACAGTTACAAGAACCCGTTTTCCAAAGAGATAGGTCGTTGGGTAAGGTTACTTTCCAAATCGTTAAGGATTCTTTGTAATCATCAAAGTTGTCCCATTTTTGTTTTTTGTATTTGTTTACTTGTGTTTTTGTTAGTTTTTCAGTTGCACCTGCTGGTACATAATAATCAATTTCATCGGTAGTTTTTGATTTATACTCTAGAATTGTTTTTGGACTTTTAGCGAAGTGATAAGATTTCGTCCATTTATTCAATGTTATAGTTCAAGATATGTAAGGAATAAACCGAAGTATAAAAAGGCGAAAAGAAAAGAAGATGAAGGACTGAAAGAAAAAAAAAACCAAATGATACACATATGACGGCATAACGAATGAATATCTTATTTATTCGATTATAACCTGAATGTTTTAAGCGCTTATTGACTAACACCAGAAACGTATTTACTTTTATATCCGTCTGAATCTCATTAAATTGTTCAGTGTGTTGGTACATTTCTCTAATCGATTATCATTCAATATAATAATTTATCATTTTATGTTGATTATTTGTAATTATATTAAATTAATTTTCAATTAGTATATTTATTGATGATGTAGTATATTTATTGATGATCAAGTATATTTATTGATACTTTGTATATTTATTGATACTTTAGTTAACTTATTGTTATTTAAGTCTTTTTATTGGTCAAAAATGCATTTATTTATTGGTACATTTTTATTGATTGTTCAGTATATTTTATTGATCGATTAAATATAAGTCATAATCAATTATAATCGATGAAAACTATAAAATCTGATTTAAATCGTGCCATTTTAATCGATTTTTTATTAAACAAAAATCTATTATAATCAGATATTTTTGTCGTTGTTTTTACATAGGTATTAAAGTTTCTTGATCTTTAATTATTATTAATGGATTATATTGGTTTTAATGAATTGTAATCGATTAAAATCAAAATAATCGATTTCTTGATAAAACATCAAGAAATCCGATTAAAATCGTCTCGTTTTAATCAATTTTAATCGATGATTTTGATCATAATGAAATTTAATCGATTAAAAACTAGGAAATCTGATTAAAATTTTCATTTTAATCGATTTTAATCGATTAAAAATCAGGAAATCTGATTAAAATTCTTATTTTAATCGATTTTAATCGATTTTTGTAATTGCGCCACTCCTAGTTTGAATTAATTTAAGTAGGAGTTTCAACTTCACTCTGGGTATGGGGTTGTAGCTTAATCGTAACCTTATAGTTTCTGAAAATAATAATCAAAAAAATTAGATATGTTCGAACCTCGAGACAAGCACTTATCTTCACGATTAATAATCGATTTGCCGGTAATAATCAAATAAAATCGATTACAGCAGTTAATGGATTAAAATCGATTAGCAGGTAATAATGGATTAATATGGATTACAGGTAATAATTGATTAGAATCGTTTAAAAAGTAGTAATGAATTAAAATCGATGAACAGGTAATAACAGATTAAAATCGATGAACAGGTAATAACAGATTAAAATCGATTAACAGGTAATAATAATTTAAAACCGATTACGACGTACTCATGAATAAAAATCGAAATACAGGGAACAATACAATAGAATCGGCTATCAGGTAAAAACAGATTACAATCGATTAACAGGTAATAAAAGATTAAAATCAATTAACAGGTATTACGAATTTGGAATAGTGGAATCGAATGTTATATACATGTGAATAAGACGCGCATATACATGATTTTATTCCGATTTTTAATCACAAGCTAATCGATTAAAATCGATTATTCTGCAAAAATTGATTTTAATTGATCTTTTTGTGATTAAAAATCAGATTAAAATCTGATTAAAATCGTCTCATTTTAATCGATTTTTAATCACAAAAAAATCGATTAAAATTTGATTTTTTTCGTGTTTTTTTTCACATGAGTAGTGCGTTTACAAGGAAGGGTCCTGAAGTGTGTACCCGAGTTGAAGGCTGATATTGTATGGGTTTGCTACACTAAGTGTCCTGATATCAACTATGAAACAGTTACCTGCTGAGGCGTGCCCACTGAGAAACTATAGTCAAAACATTTTTTCACCATATGGCACATATATAGGACTACAGAAGTTTTTCAGAATACCGTAATTTTTTAAGGAATATTGTTCGATTGCAGATATAGCAAAGATATACGAATCGATACTATTCTCTAGTGATATCACAGTATAACACCACTCTATATATGCACTCAATATAGTTCCTCGATGCTGTTCGTATCCTTGCATGTATGCTTTTTTCTGTTTTATTAGATCTGGGTAAATTTATTTCTCTTTTTTCAAATTTCTTATATTAATCATGCATTATGTTTCTCGCATTCATTAATGAAGCTTTTACTCTCTGTGCCTATATAAATGTCGTTTTTATATAAATCGAAAAGAGATTGTTTGTAGTTTTAGAAGTTGCTATGATCTTCTCTTTTGATTAGATCATAGTATTATTCTTTATTATTCCTCCCTAGATATAACGAATTTACTCTATCTATATATTCGTACTATCTTCTCCAGGTCTTTGTATTCATGTATTTGTTCATTCTTCCAACCTATAAATAGATGAATCCTAACTAAAATATAGCATGTGATACACAAACACATTCATCTCATTTTATCGTTCAATCGGCGATTTACGATAAAACACTTCTCTAATACGTGGTAAGCCAATGGTTTTCTTTCTTCATAAGTAATAAACGCGGGTTTCTCCTTTAGCTTTCAATATAAAAATGGCAAATGTAAACAATATTCTATACTTATTTGATGATCTCGTACGTCAGAAATATCCATCATCCAGTCGTACTGAACCATCAGCAAAAGATCATGAGCTGGCAGATCAGTTGTTTCTTGTATTTGATCAGTTATTAAACGCGACTGATTTAGAATTTGAAAATATTAAAACATTAGATTTCAATGCAGACGATGATGATGAAGAATATCAAGAAGAAAACATGGATGACACACCGTGTAATATTGATGGTGTGAAATATTCTTATAATATAATGTGTAATATAGTTGAATATTCAAAAAGCCGTACATTTTCTTCATTACGTAGTCGTTATACAAGGATAGAATATAAAGAACAATTGTAAAGAATAAAACGATATGTTAAAGAGCAAGGCACAAAATTCCACAAACTTCAACGTGTTGATGAATTTGTTTATGCAGAATTTATGCGTGCTAGAAGATTATATTTACCAATCCACGATTCCTGATGTTAGGCGATTAGCCATCAAAAAAGCACGTGAAATAAATTTAAATGATTTTACAGCATCTCATCATTGGATATTAAATTTCAAGCGTCGTCATAATATTTCATCAAGAAAAATAACCAAGTTAGTGACGAAACACCATTTAGAAGACCGTAATGAAATATTAAAATCCGCCGAAATCTTCGTCAAAAAAGTAAAAGACATAGTTCCAAGCTATGCCGAAGATCATATATTATATACTGATCAAAGTGGTTTTAAGTAAGTTGAGCGTCTTATGAATAAACTAGATGATAATTTTCACTATTTAGTTATGAAAATCCATCGAAAAGAACTCTAACAACAATCGGTAAAAAAGAAACATTGGACCAGATAAAGTCTATGAATGCTGTAACACACTCATACACAATTATGCCTATGATTAGTATGGCTGGAACATTGGTTGGTCCAGTTTTTATATGCTTACAAGAACCAACAGGAAAACTAGGACCACGTGTTAAACGTTCACTTTATCAGGCAACTAATATACATGTTACATGCAGTAAATCCGGCAAATTGACTAAAACACATATTCATTATTGGGCTGAAAAAGTTCTACATTCTTCAGTTTCTAAAGATTGCTTATCGTTATTTGATTCGTGGTCTGGTCAAACAGATTCTAGTGCCTATGATGACATCTTTAACGATGATATTAAATGTGAATGAATGCAAATTCCAGCTAAAACAACTGGAGATATTCAGCCGTTAGATCGTTCCTTCTTCCCACAATGGAAATATTTGAAACAAAAAATATGTGATTGTATAGCCATCGATCGGATAAACATCGATATTACCTCTCGAAATAACATCTTGAAAATGCATTCTTTGATACACAACCAATTGTCAGCAAGTAAATTCTCGCCGATGATAATGTATGCTTGGTTTTCAACAGGATATTTATCAAAAAGTCCTGGTATTTTTGAAAATGTAGAGGATGTGTGTTTTTCTTTTGATGAAGATTTTTGTTCTTTGTCCACATGCAATGATTATTCTTTTATTTGTTGTAGTTATTGTGGCGGTGTACTCTGTTTCAATAATTTTTTCATCGATGATCATAAACATTGAAATAAATATATTTCTTTATGGCTATAAAAAGATCTATCTTTTATACATATTTAAAGTGATGTTACACTGTGATATCACTAGAGAATAGTATCGATTCGTATATCTTTGCTATATCTGCAATCGAACAATATTCCTTAAAAAATTACGGTATTCTGAAAAACTTCTGTAGTCCTATATATGTGCCATATGGTGAAAAAATGTTTTGACTATAGTTTCTCAGTGGGCACGCCTCAGCAGGTAACTGTTTCATAGTTGATATCAGGACACTTAGTGTAGCAAACCCACACAATATCAGCCTTCAACTCGGGTACACACTTCGGGACCTTCCCTTGTAAGTACGGCATGATTAACCGCTGAAAACGTTGATTCAAATTAACCCTCGGATGCCGAAGCTAGTTTTTAGAGGTAATATGATAACATGTATTCCTATTCTATGATTTTGATTGCTGGACCGGTATTCTTGCCAAAATTAAATAATTTTCCTCTCCAGTCTTGTAAAGTAATTATTAGAATTACAGTTTTCCTTTATTTAGAACAGTTAATACAAAAATTTGCTGAGCCGAGTGCTCACAACAAACCGGTTCTGAACAGTAATAACATTTATTTCGAACTTTTCTATCTATAGGACGATCACGAAGTGAACATCGTTTACGCTTTGAATATGTAGAGTTTTCACTTAATTCTCCTGATGGTTGCTGTATGACAGCATAACCGACAATGGCCAATGCATTTTGTATATCCTTATGTAAAAATTTATCAAGGAGATGAGCGGTTCGATGTTTCTGTTAACGGTAACAGATGACACTAGGTTACTGCCAACCTACTTGTCCACTGATCGTGGTCAAGCTTCTTCATACCTACCCCCTTCCTGGTGTCTTCGTAATTTCTGACATTCCAGGTCTTTTTCGTTCTGCTCTTCCTTTTCTTTCTCATATTTTTCCCCACTTTTTTGTTGTCCCCAGTTTATACATACACAGTAAGTTCATCTTTCACACATCTCCTAGTAACTCATCTATTTTTCCCCTCTAGCCATTTTGAATCTCTTCCCCATCTGTTGGTTTTTCATTATTTTTGTGGTTATTTATTTTTATAAATAAACTACCAATTCCTCATCATCACCTCTCTTTCTTCCTTATTTCTCTACTTCATCTCATTATTATCTATCCTGACCATCTTCAGGTAGGATTAGGTTGTCTTTTTTCATATATTGTATGCACATATACGAAAAGACCTAACAGTTTCCATAATTGCTCAAAGAATAAGCGACGTGTACGTGTTTTATTCTTATTCCAATGAGGGTTCTTTTCGTTCCATACAATCAGAGCGTTTAAATCACATACGAACAAGGCCGGGTATACATACTAGAGATCGTGGGACAATAATAATCTTCTCGAAGGTTTGGGGCAGGAATATTGAAAATAGATAAGATATGACGTCATATACAAAAAGAATGCAAGAGAGAAATGATATGCATGAGACGTAAAGTAAACAGGAAAGAAAAAAAGAGAAATGCACTAGAAGAGATCAGAAATAGATAGTGAAAAATCAATGCGTATCACCGATGAATGTTAACAGAACGCAAGAGGAGAAACATGTATGATTGTTATATGCTATTGCTCACAACGACAATGTGATGATAACGGTACCAAAAGAAGAGAGAAAACGTTCTCATGAGAGTGTGGGTTGCTGAGGGTGAGTGTGAAAGTGATCTTCTCTTTACCCCACTCACTCACTCCCACCCACTCACCTGCTTTCACCCACCCTCAAGATAGTCATTGAGGGTGAGGGTAGGTGGCGTGAACAGAAGATCACCATCACTCACCCACCTTTTTCATAAATCTTTTCTCGAATTCTGAAATATGCATTAAGAGATAGAAATTTAAGTAAATATTAAGACATAACCGAGATTTTAACGACATTTTCTATGAAAAATTGTTACCATCTTTATCTGTTTTTAATCAACGTTTCGAAAAAGAAATCTTCATTCTCAAGATTCGATATACAGAAAAAAATGAAATTATCACAACATTGAAATTATTTTATATAGAACAAAGATGAACAAAGAAAAAAAAGAATTGTTCTATTTGTGCAATTTATAACGAACAGAAATCAATAATAAATATCACTATCAAACATGGAAAAGGCCTGAAACAGACTGGATAAATTAAAACTGAATACGATTGTGTGTTTACTCGGTAATATCAATTACATTTCTTAATTCAGTTTTAATTCGTCTAGTCCGTTCGGCTTCAAAGAGGTCAACCACACTGACTTAATTCAAAGTGAATTAACCGATGTGATTGACGTTGTTACGTGACAACACCAATCATGTTTCTTAATTCACTTTGAGTTAAGTCGGTGTGTTTGATCCCAAAGAGATAAATTTGTCTCTTTCCATGTTTGATAGTGATGTGCATAATTTATTTCTATTTGTCATTATAAATTGCACAAATAGAACATTTTTCTTTTTTCTCCTTCTTCTATATAAAGTGATTCCATTCTTGTGATAATTTTTTTTCTTCAAACCGAACCGAACCGAACTGATCCCATCACTGCCTCTTTCTACTGACACTATTTCTTTCCATTGAATATTGTATGTTATTGCATTGAGACTTCTCCAAAGTGATCATGGATACTTGCGAAGACAATAATCTACCGCACTTTTTTTTTTGATTACATCGTAACGAATTTTCATCTAGAGAAAAATTGTGTGTTTGTTGAAGTAATTTTTAGATGTCATCATGAAAATCGTTTGTAGTGCGTATTATGTTTACAGTATTGACAACAGAGCTGCTAGAGGCATTCTGTTTTGCTTTTTTTTCTCAGTCGTGATTTTTTTTCACTGTGGGGAGCTTCGACTTGCCATCTCACTGTTTAAATTATGTTTTTCATTGATTTCATGTATAAACACTAAATATTGCGTTCGTCATAAAAAAACAAAGGATTCGTTCTCGAAAGAAATCATCATATAAATATTCGATTGCAAATCTCGTTGTTTCTTATTATTGAAATCACTACTGACATTGTTGTATACTCATTCGAGATTCATGGCACTTGCTTTCGGAGCTTACGTAGCGATCCATGTCTGCATTGGAGTTGCCTTTTTGATATTATCCATACTAATATTTGCTTTATCGTACTGTTACCTTCCTAATATTTACATCTTTCTCAGTGAACGAATCTTTGGAATTAAATTGGCTTACAACCCAGCAAACAGCGACAATAATGGTGAAAGTGGACCGACAGACGCAATCAACCGTTTTCTAATTACAATTGGAAATCGAAGAGTCAAAGGACGTTTGGACTGTGGAAATAACTGTTGTCTAACATTCATTGGAGGTATTACTTTGACAGTGGCATTGATGGTTCTTTTCGAAGGATGCATTCTGGGTAGTGTAGGTCTTTATCCCGGTGATCCATGTCCTGATGATCCAATGACTTGTTTCGTTTTTGACAATACAACTACCGTAGGACCAGTATCTTCCTTTGATTGTACACCAGGCATTACTTCGACGATTCCTTCGAATGCAAGCGGTGCATGGTGCTATGGATGGATCGTTAGAAGAAATACAGTCAGCCGAGTTATTAATCAAATCGGTATTTGTGGTGGAATACTCGGCGTACTCGGCACTGTATTCGCTTTTATGTTTGAAGCACACATTGCTATCAGCTCGATTATAGCATTGATTGCAATAATTATGTTCTTTGTTATGATTGGTTTATCCAGTGCAACAAAACTGTCTTTTTCAGTTTTGGCCTATATGGTCTGTATTAACTGCATCATTATTAGTTGTGCCGGATGGTCGTTCAATACCACGGAACTTGAAAATGAAACATCTGCAGCGAAGTTACAACCGCTTTCTATTCATCCGACGAGCAATCCTCCTGTTAGAAATACTTCTGCCTCGAAAATTTCGAACCAGATTACTCCTATTTCGACCTAACTTTGTGACTCACAGCACGCAAAGACAGAATCGTTATATTTCTGAAAGGTGCATTGACACGATTGCTGTTTCTCGGATTCCTCCACTTATATTTAGCTACTAAAGAAAAAAAGCAACATAATAAAATTAGCGTTACTGATTTAAAGAGAACGTGTGCTTTGACTCAGAAATATAGTTGTCATGGACACCATCCATGGAAAGGCAAGGAATCCCGATAACGCAGTATCGCTATTGCATAGGTCACCAGCACAGTGGTCGGCCAGGCGGACATATACGAAAATACTCTTTTCCACAATCTAACTGTTTGCGTAGATCCATAAATATGTGATCTATTATTTTCTAAAATAGCAGTTCTCAAAATTTTATAGAGCCCAAGAGAAAAGCCCGCCAAAACTTCAGCCCAGAAATCAGCATAAATCAAGAAAGTCAAGCCGTAGAGCACTATAACACAATATTCCACAAACAAAAAATATTAAAAAAAACTTACTTACCTATGGACTTTCTGGTAAAAAAATTATCATAATCCAATTTAAAATAGAATAGAAAACTAGGAATCCCTATGTCCAAAGTCTAGCTGCAAACTTACCGTTCCGTATGTTAAAAATCTTACGAAGAAATCTTGAGGGTGAGGGTGGGTGAGGTGGGTTTAAGGGTGGCTGAGGGTGAGTTTTAATAGATATAATAATTCCAAGCTGCTTACGATGCGTTTCGTCCTGGCTTAAGGGACTCGTCAGGTAAATTAGGAATTAATTTCTGCATAATAAATTAAATCTCAATTGAGGGTGAGGGTGTGGAGGGTGAGTAGTAGAAGCACACCGTGATCGCGATTTCGACCTTGCTTAAGGGTCTCATCAGACGGTTTAATTCCAGTATATAGAGGGAATCTATTCTAATGATCCATAGATCACAAATAGGAGTTCCATATATAGTGAAATGACCTGTAAAATATTTTCTAAATTAGAAGAATATCCACAGGTAAATTTATAGTAGTGGTGAGTAGGAGAAGCACACCGTGATCGCGATTTCGACCTTGCTAAAGGGTCTCATCAAACGGTTTATATTTTTTTTTGTTCCCTCGACTGTAGGGAGGGTCATATGAAAAAAAATAGTTTGCTTGTCGTCGGGGTCAAAGGTCAAAAAATCATGTTCTTAAAAAAATCGCTCAAAGAATCAAACTTCACGCTTGACTCAACGCTTAAGGTCTGACCAAGGATTTTTAGGGTCGGGGAATCGAATGGGACTATCAGTTTTTGAATTTTTACAAATAATTGTTTTTGCTAAAAAAGTCTTTTTTCAAGAAAATAATGATCTATATTATAATGTTCGGTGTGTGTCTGTCTGTTACCGGGATCAAAAAAACATGGTTTTAGATTGGTCTGAGGGGTCAAAAAAACATG
>JAJEKB010021442.1:3926135-3964059 GCA_022393335.1 Macrotrachela quadricornifera | reverse complement strand
TAGATTGGTCTGAGGGGTCAAAAAAACATGGTTTTAGATTGGTCTGAAGGGTCAAAAAAACATGGTTTTAGCTCGAGCTCTAGAGGAAAAAATAGGCTTGGCTATCTTCTTCTATATAATAATGTTGAGTGTCTATGTGTGTGTTACCAGGTTAAAAGAACAGGAGTGATGGTAAAGATGGGATCAAACGAACATATGATTGTTTTCAAAGAAGTTTTTAATATTGGCTACCTTTAAATAAGTTGAATATCATGTAATAAGCTTTGTTTCACAGCAGAAGTAGAATTCTAAAAGTGTCTTTAAGAATTCTCTCGCCAGCAGAAAAAATTTTTTTCACAGAGTGAAAGCAGCCGTGCAGCATGCACGGGTTTCCACTAGTTTCTTACAAAGTTTGACAAAAGGTTTTCGGGGTCAACGAATCGAATGGCACTATTAGTATTTGAATTTATTCAAATAATTTCTTTTGCTAAAAAAGGGCTTTTCCCTCGGCTGTAGGGAGGGCCATATGAAAAAAAATAGTTTGTGCGTGTATGTGTGACAGGGTCAAAAAAACATCCATATAAAAAACAACTAAAACATTCAAAATTAATCTTTCGGAAAACGTTCATTACACCGAGGCATGACAGTTAATCAACGGTATTGTTTATTTTGGTGGTATCTGAATTGATTAATTGAGGGTGAGGAATTGGTGAGGTTTCCTATTTTTCATCGAAAACAAGTATTTTATCACGATTTGCTGATTTCACCATGGTGTGTAATGAACACTATTGCTTGTTGTGGTGGTATCGGAACTGATGAATGAAGGTATATGTTAGTATTAACTTCGTTAGAGGGGCTTTTTTGCTCGATTGAGTGGAGGAGCATACAAAAAAAACTAAAATGAGTTTGTGTGCATAGCATCGGTCGCACGTCAAAGGTACCATTTGAAACATATTTATTTGCCCCAAAGATTTTCGAGATTAAGGAATCCGAATTTGGTATTCATTTTTAAAATTGTTTTAAGAGTATTTTTTTCACAAAGGATATGTTTTTTACGAAAACAAATATATTTTATAAGGTTTGAGCAAAGGTAATCGTAGTTGAGGAATCGATTGATGATGTCAGTTTTTTAAATTTTCTTGAGATTATTTTTTCACACAAAGGACAGGTTATTTTACAAAAAAAAATTTCTTTGTAAAATTTGATCATAGGTAATTGAGGCTCACAACTTAAATTGAGTTTACTTTCTGTTACATTGTTCTCCTATAAAACTAGAAAGCTAACTCGTAGAAAAATAATCATCACCTGAGAAAAAAGTTTGATGCATGGAATAGCTAACCATGAGTGGTGCCTCGAAGGGGCGCCGACGAACGACTAGTCGTTCTCTCTAATAGGTACAAAAGTTGTGTTTCAAAGAAGACTTAAAGAATTATGAGTTTTTATGGAGTGCATTATCTCGGAGTTGCAATCTTAATTGGAGTTGAGCGGAATATTGGTGTACCGAAGCATAGGTAAATTGTTTCGGCACCTGACGTTCGGGCAGAATACTGTATTTTAATTACCTAATCTAAGAAAAATTTGTGAGCCTTTTGCGAGAAGCGAATAATGGTTGAATTAAGTAGTTAGAAGGCAAAGCTTCGGTACCCTATAAAGTTTGATGCACGGAAAAGCTAGCCGTTAGTGGGCCCCGAAGGAGCGCCGACGAACAACTCGCTGTTCTTCTGTAGTTAGACATAGTAGCTGTCTTCTAATAGAGATATATGAAAATATCTCACAGAATAATTTGTCACAAATTACGTGACATTCGTGGTGACAGCATGAGAAGAATGGGAGCATAGTGAAAGCGTGTAACTTTGTCTCATATGCGAAATGCAGCAGGAGTCATTGTGTGATACTAGAAGTCAACTGATGGGTGGATTCTATGGTGATTTAACTTGTTTTTTGAAATAATTGAAACGTGCAAAAGGCGAATGAGAACTAAGAATTATAAGCTGCTCAACGAAGCCTGACAGATAGAACGGCTAGCCGTGAGTGGCGCCCCATAGGGGCGCCGACGAACGACTAGCCGTTCTCGTAATTGATCGCAAAAATTGTGCTTTAGTATAGGCTCAAATGAATCATTTGTAAATTGATTCTTAGCACATTAAATCAATGTCGTAACTGTTAAATGATCGCGATCATAATAAGGAGTTAGGCCCATAAAATAATGCGTTCTTTAAGCAAAATTTCTGTTTTATAAAATGAGAACTAATTGAAAGAGTTTTATATTCTTATGATTCTATATGGAATCAAGGGTTGAAATATCTAACATGATTGGAAAAAGTTGACTTAAATGTAGTAGTGTAACATTCCTCGGAGAAAAGGGTCAACGAATTCACAGGCTGAACGCTACCTTGGTGAATTTCACTCTGTAATGATAGTTTTAGGATAGTATAAAAATCTTAAATGATACACGTGTTTCTACTTCGTGTTATGTGAAGAATGTAAATGACAAATAGAGTAGGAAGAGATAGTACAACTTTTCTTGATACAGTCGAGGGTCAAGCGAGTCACCGCTGACGAGCGTTACTTGTTCATTACACTGGAGCTAAAGACTAGTATAATGATGGCAGAATTTGTAGTTTTGATGAAGAATAAGAATCATACAACTTTTGCCTTTTTACTGATGATTACATACAATAGAATCATTGTTTTATTAACAATCGCCACTAGTTAAGGTACTGACCGTTTCGTAAGTTCTACTGACCATTTAAATTATTTTACTGACCTATTAAATGATAGCCTTTTTTTATTTCGTTATAATTTTTTTACCAGTCAATTTGTACTATTTTCGCTTAATTCATTATAGCAATTGCATATCTATTTGATTTAGGGTTGCACAAGAACATCATATAGTTGTTGCTACACAGACTATTGTAATCCTTGTCCTTCACAAGGTTGCTACTTTACTGGATCGACTAGTAGTGGCAATAAAATTACATATGGAGGTGTTACTTACTTTTCTTCAAAATTAAAACGAAGTGCTTTACTTGAACTGCTCTTTTTCATTGTATTTCGTCTTTTTCTGTGAATTATATAAAAAAAAACAAGAAACTGGAATTAAACAAAAGATTTGTTTCTCTATAATGATCGTCGTAAGCTAATTTTTACAAGACAACCGCCCGAAGTGATTCAGTACTGTAGAGCTGATATTTTGCCTAGAAATAGAAGCTAGTAACGCTACGAAAAGCCTAAAAGGATAAAGTCTCACAACTTTTTCTTGTCGAATTATAATTATTGTATTTGTTTTACTCGCCTATAGTATATAAAATCTATCGACATGTTTTAGACATGTCACAAAAATACCACTTTTTGCAAAATCTTGATTTCCCAAGAAGGAAGTGTTCGTTCTATCCGAAGTTTTTTGACTGGCACCACGGTTATAAGGCATATGATGAGGAATATAATTTTGCAGAAAAATTAGTTACTTCAAAAGAAAACCAATTTGAAGGCAAACCAATGCTCTACAAATAATAGCGGTACAGTGGTATAACCCTAGTCTCGATTCTATGCATTTCTCGAGCAATCCTGCAAGGATCTTTCAGGATCCTGAATTCACAGGATTGTAACAAGTTTGATTTAGGATCTTGTTTTCAATCCTTACGTTTCCCTTGTCACAGGCTTCTGTCAAATTTTTTGCAGGATCTTAATTCAAATCATAATACTTTCCGTATCGCAAGGTATTTTAAAGCTAATCAGGATCCTATTCAAGGTTTTTCCGATTCCTATTCAGCTTATTTTATTAGCCGAAAAACTACGATTCTGTCAAGATTTACTCATGATCCTACTCAAGTTCTTGATAGGGGTTAACAAAGGAGACTATACGAAAGATTTCATCAAGTTTCCATTAGGATTCATGTGACAGGTTTATGTCATAGTTATTCTAGGAAATGATAATAGATCAGACGAGGATCCTGACAAATAAAGAAATGAAACCACACACAGATATAAGCAAAAAATTTCTGCCGAGTTTCAAACAAAATCTTGTCACAAGAATCTTATCTAAGCTTCTTTCAGGATTGTGTAAGATCATTTTAGAAATAAACATTTCGAAGTTTACCCGAATCTACAAAGCGTAATCAGGATCCTAATAAGAAAAATATAGGACTCAGACAATATCCTTTTAAGTTTTTTTAAGATCGATATCACGTTTTTTTGTCCAGATCCTATCACGAAAAAATATTTCACAATTCAATTAAAAAAGACTATGTATGATTAGGATCTACACAAGAAAATAGCATGATGTGGTCAAATCCTTTCAAATTTTTATTTAACTTGTATTCTCAACTTGATTATTAGGGTGTTGCCAAGATTTATAACTGATCAAGTCCCAGTAGGGGTAGGACTTTACTTTTACTGTACTAGTAACTACGTAACTACTTATTTACTTGTAAATAGTAACTACCATATTTATATAGTCACTGTAGAACGATAACCATCACAGGATATCATTTTGCCCTCAACTGCTATACTATCCCAGGTCGCAGAATCCGGCCTCCGGAAAAGGTCGGGAACCAGTTGAAAACGATGTTTTCCGGGAGGAATCTGGCTATTTCTATACAGGGAAATAGCCGAAACCGACCGGAAAAAACACGGATCAGGGAAACAGTATTCCGGACTGGAATTCTATCATACCGGAAACGGTGTATTCCAAGCATTTTCACAAGCTGGAAAGCAAACGGATCGATAGCGTATCCTGTTGGGAAAAGCCAAGGAACCCACAGGATACGTTCGCAAAACAACCCAGATTCCTCCAGAACCACAGCAGAATTATCTCGTGAAAGTTCGGAAAAAATCGGAAAAGATACCATTTCCCGCATCAACATTTTAAAGACTTTCTTAGAATAATGAATCCTCCACAACGACAAAGATCATTTGGACAAAATCTCAATACATTATAATAATGAATCTCAAAAATTCTTTACAATCAGATGCAATGCTCAAAAATGTCTTTTTTGTAGTCAAAAGTCTCCTAAGCCTTCATTAAGACGTTTCAACGATCTACTCTAGTAAGTAGTAATGATACTTTCAACAAGGGCCAGAAGTTTCATTGAGACTTCTCAATAATCTTCTCCGCTCAGTGCTTGTTACACCTCCTCTAGGACGCAAAACTCTCATTGAGCCCCCATGATGTCTGATTTAGACGCTTCGATGATCTACTCTCTTAAGTAATGATCATACCACCGATTGGAGCCAAAAGTTTTATTGACGACCAAAAAAGTCTCATTGGGAGTTCTCGATGATTCGCTTTGCTGCATAGTTGTCATACATCCAATACGAGGTAAGAGTGTCATTAAGAGTCCATATTATCTCATGGTGTCTTCTCAATGATATTATCCAACGAGTAGTAATCACACCTCCGATAGAAGGTGAAATTCCATTGATGCTTCCCAATGATTCAAACTAATTGATATCATATCTCCGGCAGAAGGTAAAAATCTCATTGATGCTTTTCAATGATCTAAATCAATAAATATCAAATCTTTGATGCGAAATAAAAGTCTCATTGAGACTTCTCAATGATCTAAATTGATTAATACCATAGCTACGCTAGAAGGTAAAAATTTCATTGAGGCTTCTCTATGATTTAGACTAGGAGTGTACCGAGGTCGAAGAATCTGAATCTTCAGTCAGCTTTATTAATTAATATTAATAATATTAGTTTTTTGAGAAAGTTTTATCAGAAGGTTTTCGGAGTTAGAGAATCTGAATCTGAGGTTAGTTTTATGGATTTTTAATTAATTAATAATATTGATGAGATATAGGTGTCACAGCATAGAACAATGAAATTCCTTGACACTCGGCCAAATCATTAGAATTTCATTATTTTGAATAGAATGTTTTCATTGCCCTTATGAAATTAGGAAATTATTTATTTATTTCTCTACACAGGTGAACAAATCTGATGTTGGATCCGGCTCTCAGATTAGTCCACCTGGGTAGTGAATCTTTCCATAGTATTTGTATTCATTCTACCAAAATAAAATTGTAACTTTCGTTTGAATTTATAGGAAATTATTCGGTTTTTAATGATTGTAATAATAGATGTCGTAGGGATTCTGCTCTTGATCAAACGATAAATCTCTCTGATAACTGAACTATTTTTGCTATGATCCTTCTTTAATTTAGTAACAAAATACTATTGTTTACAGTCCTGTCGATCATATAAATGTGTATACATGAATTTAAACGTCAAAGAATGACCAGAAGAAAAGGGAAGGATTATATATATTAGCAAGAAAAATTCGTGATGTATTCGAATAATATAATTAGAACAAAGATATTGATTCATGCATAGAAGAAATACAAAATAAAAGGAAAAAAATCTAGGAGAAGGACTATGTCGTATAAATATACAGGTGCTTTTTTCTTGCATCGAGGAAAGAATCAAAAGAAAAGACAAAACTGTATAATGTAACGTGATGAAAAAAACATGTGTGAAAAATATTCGTCTATGCCTATCTCATTTGGATGTGTATGAAATAGCACGGTTGATTGATTCACTGAAATAAATATTACTTGAAAAAAACCATTTAATTTCATTGAATATAAATACGTAAGATAGCCTGCATCCAAAATACACAAAAACAACTTTAATATATTTCAGTATTAATTTTCATCGTAAGTATACCTAGTTATTCATATATTGATTCTCCTATGTAATGCAACACTTCAGACATAATTATTTATTTCAGAATTGAAAATAAATGTTTATATCATGTTGTAGAATAAACTGAAAAATATAATAAAATATACATTATTATTCGAAAGATTTTTGTTATGTATCTTCAAAATGTATACACTAAGCATTAATTGTAGTTTTCTCCATTATAATATTTTTTATCTTGCTTTGAAACTATTAATGCATCCTAATGTGAAGCTTCAACCTCCACTAGTAAATGTTGTTTAAACTATTCTGTATAATTTTTCTGTGGGAAACAGAAGAAACTTTATTTCTTTTATCTACGTGATGTTATTTTGAAAATAATACTTGATCAGTATGGCTATAATAGCGTTTCGAAAAGATCTTTTTTTAAATTTTAATAACTCACTCATGAAATTTCAGTAAAAACTAGTGAATAGTAATTACCTTTTCGCAATGATTTAAACGCGATACTTTTTCTCATAAATATTGCATGTTGAGCAGGATGAATGTAATGCTATTGCAAAAATCTCTTCTTTGGCTCAATCCTTGTTTATATAATAGATTAGTAATTACGATGATACAAGCATGAGATAAATAACCGCTATATTGCTGATGGAAAACTAGTTTTTTGACTCGGAACTGTATCGGAATCGCCATGCCTTAGTTCAGAGTCGAGACTCTCGAATTCGTGCTACTTGTATTTTTATTAAATGTTGCACGAAATTTTGGTTAGACCTAAGTACACATAGTGCTAAAATGTAATAAAGAATATAGAATTATTATAATTAACGAATACTTCCAAGATTATATATCAAATACTAAAGTAATCCTTGAAAAATCAGAGTGTGCATATATTATCGTGTGATAAACTAAAAGTGATAGAAAATATATGTTATTTAGCTAAAAAATGAATAATAGTTCTCTCTAAATAAACCTGAAAAACTTCCGAAAAGTATTCACAGATAAGTCCTATGAACCTCAAAGAACCATTTTTCAGATGCACCTCAAAAAACCTGTAAAAGCTACCCCTAGGTAAATTTTGAAACCTCTCAAAAACTGTTCTTTGGTGAGCTTAAAAAATCTTCAAGAGCCATGATTAAATCAACCTGAAAAACTTCTAAAATCATTCTTAGATAAACTTCAAAAGATCTCTCAAAAACCATTTACTAGAAAACCTGAAAGCTCTAAAAAACTGCTTTTAAAAGAGGTTTTGATAACTTGGTGTTTGGAATTTTTAGGTATTTCTTGAAAAACTGCAGACAATATGCCATAACTTCCAAATTTAAAAGAAAAAATTTTTCGGCAAACCACATAAAGTGAAAAGCCATATTTTATTACTATATTTTTCTATGTGAAGTGAACTTCATTTCTTTAGCTAGCGTGCTTGGTTGACTTCACGTGACCTTATTTTTTCAAAAAATGCATTTTTTTCAGGAAAAAAAATTATTTGAAAAAATTAAAAACCTAATAGCGTCATTCGATTCCCCGACCTCGATATCCGTTTAGACGTTGTTTTTTTGACCCTCACAGCTACATACATACATACAAACTTTTTTTTTCGTATGACCCTCCCTACAGTCGAGGGAATAACAAACAAACTAGTTATGATTGGAAATAATCCATCATCTGACTATATACAAGTCTCCCACATGAACACGGGATATAGGATACATAATGATCAATCTTAAAGAAGAATGTAATCAAGATTTGATAATAGCGACCTCACCTAATTTTCTGCTATTTGATGGTTTTTGTTTCGATATTTTTTTTCTTTAATATGTAGATGATGCGGCATTTTTCTTTACTATATTTTTCTCATCCATTCATAAAAATCACAAAAATACACACTTAACTGTCTGCCATGAGTGAAACGTGAGAACAGAATCATTGCACTTGTGTTATGCAATGACTGTTTTTTTTTGTCGTTCTGTTTATTGCCGTGTCTGCATATAAAGACCGCATTTTGTACATATTATTTACTCTAACTGTTATTCATAGCTGCATAAGAAAAAAAATAAAATCCTTGAAATTTGTAGTAAGTTGCCTCGTTATTTTTTGTTTTCATCAAATAGTCATTAATGCACTGTGTTTGTCTATATATTAAGAATCGATTAAATGAACACCAGCGATTCATCTGACAATAAAAGCAGCCCGCTGAAATTAAAAATAAATAAGGTATTGTATTGGTGTGTGTAATATAAAGTCTTCACTATTATGGATTTTATTCTAGAAATCAAGAAATAATCGACGTTCATCAGTAAAGATTACAAAACAACAACGAGTAAATCGATCATCGGTTCACATCTGTAAATATATTTAATCATTTTAGACATCAAAAATAAAGAAAACTAATAAAAATCCTCGACAAAAATCTGCTTCTACAGGTTTAAATGGAGCATATTGGAATGTAAGTAATATTAAGAAGAAAAAAAATCAATTTCTAAGTTTTCTTAAATTTGATCATCAGAATAATCTTATCGATCGCCGTCGAAATCGACCAATATTCAATCATGATCATCTAGATGATGAAAATGACAAGGATGAATCCGTGTCAGAATCTGAAAATACACTCATGTATTCAAATAAAACTTTTTTAACATGTCGAAGTCCTACGGATTCATTTTTTCTTTGCCAATCTCTTCAAAATGTTCACAGTGATACAAGACAATTTCGTATTCGATGGTATTCATTTGCTGATAAAAATCAGAATGAAAACAAAATTGATGAGAACACACATTTTAAAGATAGTTATACAGATAAACTTGATATCAATACAATTCTTACTGCCATACAATCTGTTATTCATCATTCTGATAAAACAATTACATTACACAAACAAGATATTGTCGAAACTAAACGTTTATTACAGAAATCAATCAAAGCTGAGTCCAACGAAGCTTCGGGTATTGCTAAAAATATCAAGAGTAAAAAACGAAACGTAACTATCAATGATGATGCTGCTCGTAAGTTATTTTTTGTTGTCATATGACACGAAAATATAGTGCAGTGTAGTTTGGTTGAAAGAAAAAATATCGAAAATTTTAATTAAGATAATATTCTTTATGTATTCTGTAACATTATCATCATCATATGGGTCATAAAGAAGAGAACAAAAAAAAATTTGATCAAATATTACTGGACAGCTTGAAAACGTTCCGTTCATAAGTACAATATGAGATGAAAAAGCATTTTTAGTTGTTCAGATATTCTAAACAGAGTAATTCCTTGTCATCGTGTAATCATTTCTTAATGTTTTTGACAATGGATCAGGTATATCAAGTAGTTGTGTTATTGGAATTGTTGCTGTTACAGCACGACGAGTTTTGTTAAACGCACTTCACGTTCACTTGGTAGTACTTCTATAACTGCAGTTGATAATGTTGTTTTAGCACTAGGGATGGCACATTTATTTTTGTAAAGTAAACTCCAATAATCTTTATTGATCCAAATGAACAACCGAGGAAAAAAGTAATTCCATCGATTGTACGGAGATTCATATAAAAGTCATGCGTTTATTTGTGTCAGCGTGAAAGAACCAAAAAACTGCAGACAAATAGACATGTAATAATCCCATCTCCCATAACAACCAGCAGCCGACAGCCACTGAATTCCTATATAACAGAGATACTTCTAAGTAATCAAGTCAAGGAGAAACCGCCGAGTTCGAAAGGAAGTGTTATAAAAAATGCTTTCTAGGCTATCAATATTGCCACTATTGTACAGCTGAAACAAGAGATTGTTCGGGTCAATTTCAGGTTGTCATAGATATGCTAAAATGCGCCTCGAACACCATAATAATTTACCAATATAGTATTGGAAAAACTGGGGAATGGGAAGGAAATTTATGGACACCACCGGTATCTAATACTAGTGATCCTCAAAGTACTCCCGACATACAGTATCTAACCAAGGATACCTCAAATACATAATGGTAAGCAATTCAAGGGTATCACCGACATATAGTAGTGAAGGTTTCGAGAGTATGCCCGATCTATAGTTGCTGATTTTCTATATTCGATCAGCAGAATCAACGATAATATGATGACTCAGATTTAAAATGGATTTTGTATTTACTTTCCTTCGGTAAAGTAAAAATAAAGTGCCATCCCTATTTAGCACATTCTTCATCATAAATACGTGGAATTCATGTTGTTTCATCTACCATTCTTTGTTTTAATTTTTCTTGAATTGCACGTATATCAATTTGTCCTTCGTATTTGTATAAACTTTAACTAAACATTCATCAAATGTACATATCCAATATTTTGTGATTGAGTAAATGAAACACTTGAATGTCCTTTTACCCAATCGAATAATGAGGAAAATGATAATAGACTATAAGTGATTATAATCATTGACATTTTTCCTTTCGATCAAACTACGACCAACTGAAAATATCTTCATCATTTATTTCATATTAGCGATACGAAAACGACGACGAACAAAAGACATCGATGAAATAATTAATGAAGGCGATAATACAGTTGAACAAAAACAAACTTCCAAAACAACTAGTTTGTCTGATAGAAATATACTAGTAGATTTTCAATGTAATATTTTCTAGCAACGAAACATATTGGTATATCGAAAGCAAAATTATTCAAAGTCCAAAGTAATCGTTTTCTCAAGGAAAATCAAAATGTTACCGAATATCGAGTTGATCCATTTTTCGAAGACAAGTAAAAAAAACATTGTTGATCATAGATAAAATGACATAATAATTATTATTTTATTTAGTGTACCTGTTCCATTAATATCATCGAGTGTCCAGAGTAAATTAGCAATACGTGCTGTACTGTTAAATGACTCCAAGCTATTGAAAAGTCTTATTGATGATGTTGATCATGTTTATTCGGTAGAAACAAATGAATTTGATAGTTCGATTATTGACTGTTCTATTGTTTATTATTATAGGTACATATTAAACGTGATCTTCCTGATAGTTCCTCAGCTATTCATTATGCTATTAAAAAGAATAATATTGAGTTACTTGAAATATTATTAGAGGATTTAGGACATCCCAAAAGTGACCGATGTCTTTATCCAAAAGTGCCGATGAAAAAGCAAACAAAAGAAAAGTAAATAATTTTCAATGAATTGAATGATAGTAAAAGACTACATAAATTTTTATTTACTTAGTGCAAATATTGACACTTTTGGCTTTCGAACAGCTGAAATTATGACTAGTCGTGGAGCTCGTGAAGGCAATAATGCATTACTTAAAGTATAATATTCATTATCAACTAAATTTCTGTTTGTTTATTGAACAAAATCGATCTAGGATACAGCGAAGACACTCACTTTCTCTGATAAAAATGAAATCCTTACATTTGCAATACAAACCAGTTGTTCACGTGAACTTTATGATCTGATTCGAAATAAGTTGAATGTAATGGAAAAATGCTATTTTTCAACGTATATGAAAGATATATATATAATTCTTTTAAATTAGTATCGTGGCGTCTGTAATTCTATCGCCATATGTATTTCAGTTGGTCATCGAAAGTTAGCTGCTAGTATTATGAATAACACGAAAAATCTGAATAAGTTTGGATTTAATAAACTTCATCATCAAGTAAAACAAAATGATAATTATGTTTCTCGACTTTTTTATTTTTTTATGCATAGGTTTTAAGTTTTGATGAAGAAGATTTAAATATTGATAGTGCTTACGATGTCATTAAAAAGGCGAAAAAAGACTTTCGAGTAAGACATTAATTATTGTGAAAAAGATTTTCTAAAGAATATTATTTTAGATCACACCTATTCATTGTGCTGCTGTCAATCCAAATTCAAAATATTTAAAACAATTACTAGCAACTGTACCTGAATATAATATTCTTGATAAAAGAAAACTAAGGCCTATTCATTACGCTGCTGCTTGTGAAGGATCCGAACCACTGGAATATCTTTTATCTAAGTTAATATCAAAAAAAAGAAAATATTGTTTTTGTTTTTTATGATTTTAATATCTAGAGATGTCAAATTTAATGTAGTTGATAAACATCACAATACACCATTACATATAGCCGTAACACACGATCGCCCTAGAAATGCAGAACTATTATTACGTAAAGCGAAAGAAAAAGCTGAATCAAATAAACCAGATGATCTAGTCGAATATGAGAAATATGGTCTTGCATCGATCAATCGAAAGAATATAAAAGGATATTATCCTATTCATTTAGCTGTTAAGAATAATCATTTAGTATGTTTATATGTTTGTGATTATTTCTAAAAGTAAAATCTTTATTTTTCTTTTTTAGGAATGTGTTCAAATACTTATCCAATACGATGCAATTATCGATATATTTACAAGTATATCAGCTGAAAAATTAACACCATTGATGTTAGCCTGTCAACATGGGCATCTTGATATTGTCAAATGTTTAATTAAACATGGAGCTAGAGTTGAAGCACGTGATCGATTTAAACGAACACCATTGATTCATGCTTGCATGTATGGACATGCACACATCGTTTCATATTTACTTCGTATTGGAGCAAATCCAAATGTATTTGATTCATCAATGAATTCAGCTTTACATTATGCTATTGCTTATGGTTGGTATTTTTCTGTTCGATTATTAATGGAAGCTGGAGCTAATTTAAATTGTGCTAATTGTTGGCAAGTGGGATGTTTAGAAGTTGGATTTTTGAAAGGACATTATGGAATTTGTGATTATCTTTTAAATGAACATAAAGCAAATATTAATTTTAGAAATGATCATGGTATAACAGTAGTTATGCTTACAATAGCCTTAAATATTTCGAAATCGACTCTACAACAATTAGAATATGTTGTTTTCAAACATAAAGCTGATTGTACATGTGTGGATATAAATGGAAGCAATGCTTTTCATTATTTAGCATTAAATTCATCAACTGAAAAAGAAGAAAATAAATTAAAAAAATATTATATTAAAATAGCACAAATTTTACTTGATCATCATTGTAATCCTTCTCAAATGGATAATAAAGCACAAACACCATTAATGGTTGCACTTGAATCAAAAAATTTTTATATTGTAGAATTTTTAATTAATCAAGCAAAAGTTGAATTAACTTTAGATATAAATCGTGATGGAAAAACATTATTACATTATTTTTCTATGAATAGTGATCATGAAAAACTTATTGAAATTTTAATTAATTTACCAGTAACAGATGATCTTAAAAAGATGAGTCAAATTTTTGATAATGAAAATCGAACACCATTTCATTATTGTGTTTTAATATATGAACAATTTTTTACTACTGACAATTCACTTAAAAGATATCAAACAATAATTAAAATGATACGATATTTTATTGAAATACTCGAATATGATCCCGATCTTCCAATGAAAATTTCAAAAAAACAAAATGAAAATCAATCTATTACAGAAGCATGTATTTTCCATTTATTGCATAAACCTTCATGTAGCAATCAAACTGATGAACATCCATTAGAAATTTTTCTCAAAAAATCAAAAAATATCAATGTTCTTCATTATAAAACAGGACGAACACCCTTATTAGAAGCTATACATACCAAAAAGTATAAAGTTATTAGTCTACTTCTTCAACAACCATCATGTGATGTTAATTTAGCTACATCAACAAAAATATCTGAACATGGTCAAACACCGTTGATGGTTGCATGTCAACTTCAATATTTTCCCGTTATACGTGATCTTTTAAATCATCCAAAATGTGATCTTATTGCCTTTGATAATGAACATAATCAAGCATTTCATTATTATTTATCTACATCAACACGTTCTGATGAATATTTAGAAATTTTTCATTTATTTATCAAAAGATTACTCGCTATCGATAAACACACATTGAATTGTCAAGGCAAATCTGGTCGTACACCATTACATATTGCTATTTATCATAATTCAGGCACATTTGATATGATTAATATTATTGAACAAACATTGATTAATAATGAATGTGATTTATTTCTTAAAGATGATCTTGGTAATATTCCATTACATAATGTCTTTTTGGGAAATAAATACAATGATGATCCCGTTCATCTTTGTCTTTTTATTATGCAGGCAATGAAATATGAATCATTGGATGAAAAAAATAATGAAGGAAATACTTCATTACATCTTGCTGTTAACAGAGGATCTACTCTTTGTACAATGATTTTATTAAAACATGGTGCGAATTTATTAACTGAAAATAATCTATCGAATTCTGTTATTGCTAATTGTATTGCAATGAAACAATTAAATCTTTTAATTACATTTTTTCAACAATCGATTGAGATTGATTTGAGTAAATCTTACATTAAATCTGCTGCTTCTACTTCGGTAAAACTCTTAGAAGATCAGAAAACATGGACATGGAAATTCTCACCTAAACCAATAAGTAAACCTGTTCAAGAAAACTCACTCATTTCTTTAATAATTGTGCGAAATAATTGGCAAGGATTATTATCAATCATTCTTGATGATCTTAATCGTTTTCATTTAAAATATATTCAAGTATTAGAAGCAGCGATTTTAAATGATCAACTTTATCTAGCTCTTAGTCTTTTATCAACAGTTAACGATCGAACTTTATTACAAGAAACAAATAATCATCAACAAAATTTATATCATATTTTAACTCTTAATGAAATATGTGACATAAAATATATAAAAAAAATTTTCACTTATCTTTATAGTTTCAATATTGATTGGAATATTGCTGATGAATACGGTATGTATCCATTACATTATGCATGTATTTTACACTATAAACCATTGATTGAATTCTTACAAAAGAAATATCCAAAAGAATTAAATTTCAATCAAACAGATCGATATGGTAATACTGCTTATGCTTTATTATTTTGGCATTCAGTTACAAAAAATTCCATTGATAAAGAATTTCTTCAAACAATCATTATTTCGGGTAAATATCTTGATTGTTTATGTAATTATGAAAATCGTATTGCAAGAAATCCTTTATCATTCAATTGTATAAAATCATCATCATCAGTAAATATTATTCCGCATACACCTGTAGAATTAGAATCTATATCAACATCACCATTGATTAATGCTATTATTCATAATAAATTTGAATTGGTAAAATTCTTACTTCAACTTGGTGCTGATGTTAATTTTTCTGATGAAGAAAAATTAACACCATTGATGCATGCTGTCAGACAGGTTAAATAGGCTAATATCGATAGAATCAGTTGAAAATGTTCTTTTTTTTGTTTTTAGAACAATATTAACATGGTTAAGTTACTGCTTAATATGGAATATACGCTCGACGGTAATAATAAATCTTCAAAAACAAAATCAAATTCACGACGACAAAAGATTCAAACAAAATCAAAAGCACAAGGGTTCTTTCTTAATGCTACGACAACCTCAGATACCGATGATAACGATGAGGAAGAGGAGGAGGAGGAGGAGAACAAAATGGAGCCTATCAATAAATCTAATAAATTTAAAGTGACGTCCAATATCGATCTGAATGCTACAGATGCACTTGGTCGTACATGTATTCATCATTTAGTTCGACCATTTGCTGATGCTTCCTATGTAAATAATATCGAACTTATAGAATTACTTTATGTATCGGGTGCTTCATTAACTAAACCTGATCGAATGGGTCTATCACCGTTACAGTACATTGATAAGAATAGTGCTTTTCAACATTTATATAATAAACTTCAAGAATTAACTAATGAACAACCAATGGATACAGAGGACTTTAGCAAACAAGGTTTTATTGTTAATGATCCTAATAAGGATCTTCTTGATCTACCGGATTATTATTTAGATGCTCAAAAATATATAAATCAATATATTGTTAAACATCCATTGGATAATGCGAATAGTCTTTATCAAGTCGATCCATTATCCAAAATGAATCAGACAGGAGAAATTGTTATGGATACACAAAAGAATGAACCTTATGATGTTCGTTTAACAATTACCGATGTAGACTATGGTTTAATTAGTTTATATAATTTTTATCGAATGCAAATTATTAAACATAATACAAAGACAAATCTTTATCTTTTATTTACACGTTGGGGACGTATTGGTGATGGTGATGGACAATATCAATTAACACCTTATTCATCATTTGATCAATGTCAAATTGAATTTTGTAAAATCTTTCATGAAAAGACTGGTAATACATGGGAAAATACAAATCAATTTGAAAAGAAATCAAAGAAATATATATTAATACAATTAAATGAACGTCAAACACACAAATATACAGATGTTCCCATTGATTTCCAACAATTGGAAGATAAGATTGAACAAATACCATCAAAATTACAATCAGAAGCATATAAAAATTTTTTTAAAGCATTTTTTAATTCTCAAGTTATTCGAACCAATATAAACAAAGCTAAATTAGATGTTGAATGGATGCCTGTTTCTCAGTTAAAATCCGAAATTTTACAAAGAGCACGTGATATATTGACAAAACTGAAAGCCAATATTGAGCAAAAGGAAAAACTTAAATTAATAATGCAGCAGAATATTTCTGGTAAAGAGAAAGGGGAGCCAGGTGAATCTGTTGAAAAAACTGAATTCGAAAATTTACTTGATTCGATTTTTCAACTTACCAATGAATATTATAGTATTATTCCTTTACAAGGTTATGCTGATGAGAAATTACCAATGATCGATACTTTACAAATTGTCAAGTTACAACAACAAAAACTTGATGATATATTTCAATTAGAACTCTCTTATAAAATTTTTTTAGCTGCACAAGCTAATTTAAATCAAATATCACCAATAGATTATTTATATAGATCAATTAATTGTCAATTTGAAGCCATGCATGAAGATGATATTGAGTCACAACTCATTTTACGTTATATTTGGACAAGTGAACCTGATATTAAAGTTGAACAAATATTTAAAGTTGCACGGCTTGATGATAATGAGCAATTGTTTCAACGGAATCTGGGTAACCGTTATTTATTATGGCATGGTACTGATATTTGTAATTTGATTGGTATACTTACACGAGGTAGGGAGTTTATTCTAAACATATTAATAAAATAAAGTTCTTATCTTCTATTTTTAGGATTCTTAATTGGATCCTTGTGCGCAAAAAGTACTGGAAGTTTATTTGGAAAAGTAATTGCTAGAGTTTATTGTCACAAGATTGTCAAACAAAATTTTGATGAATTCTTTTTTATTTTTCTAGGGAATTTACGCAGCTGATGCATTTATCAAAAGTCTAAAGTATTGTTCTGGTGTTAAACAAAAAAGTGGTGAATGTTGTTTTATGTTGTTATGTGAATTAGCATTAGGTCATTCTCAGAAAATTAATGATAAGAATGATGATAAAAATAAACCGTTAGATATCGAGAAATATGAAAGTCGTCAAGCTCATGGTAGATTAATACCTGATCCACGACACACTATCATAACAAATTATGGTTTGTTTCAATGAAGATTTTCTTTGAATTTTTCTCATATTTGAAATATTTTCTAGGGGTTCAAATTCCATTGGGACAATTGATCTCTTGTAAAGATCCAAAACATTCATCTCATCCGTATACTCACAATGAATATGTCGTCTTTGACGAATCACAAATCGCACTTCGTTATATTGTTCAACTTCGGCGATAATATTTCTTCGCTTCCAAAACTTTTGAGCAATACTTCATCGTCGCCTACAGAAAAACAATTTTTTGATCACGAAATGAAATTGATGTTCTTCTAACTTTTAAATAGCTAAATAAACGGGAATACATACTTTGGGATGAGGGTGAATTTCGTAAAAGTATAATGGAAAGAGAAAGCACACGCAGTGAATCTATAAAGAATTATTTAATGTCATTTCATTTGTCCACAATTTTAAATGTTTCTTAATTCTATTAAATATCCACAGGCGATATGCTTTGCCTAACACGAATGATTAGACAAAAAGGATCACATAAGAAGGATGGAAATCGAACCCATATCTTCCAATTACCAGTTGGATTTTGTACTGGTCGAATTCCCCATTGTTAGTATTGAGTGTGAGTATGAAAAAAATGGTTCAAAGTCTAAAAGAAGACATTCTGTTTTTTCAGTCATTTTATGTATCCGCGATATACTACATAGATAGATAATGATCAACGTCAATTATCGACAGTGAGCTGCATTAAATAGCATGCAAGATTGTTTAATGTTGTTGAGAAAAATAGAATATGAAAAGAACAGATAGCCCCTTATATGTGATCGATTGTTTTACAGATTGAACTGTATATTTTTTTTCATAGCTTCAGTTACACAAGATCTCGATATACCAGAAATTTATGATTATCACACATTAACTATAATCAATGTTCTCGTAGAAATTTAGAATTAGTAGAATTCTATGGTTATTAATTGTGTTTGAGAGGTCCATATTAGCCAGTACTAAGTTAGTGAAATATCTGCTGTGATATGTCTATGGAAGCACGAATGAGTTGAAATAGAATCTGCTATATTATTCATTTTGATTTTGTGCATAGAATACTATATTCGTTTAGAAGAAAAGTTTTTTCTCACTAGTTTCGACCTTGCTCAAGGATCTCTTGAGGGAGAGGGTAAGTTTGAAAATAGGTTTGGTTCGAATGAGAAAGCATTTGAACGAGTTCAAAGAGAACTATCTATAATCCTTCTAAAATGTCCACAGAAGTGGATTCATGCAATTTCAATGAGTATATCCACATGATATTCTCTATTTAGCACGAAAGACTAAATAGAAAGAATCATCTGAGCAGAATCGGAATCGAACCCATATCTTTCAAATTCCGGTTGGTATGATGCAGTTTCTTTAGAGGGTTGGGCCATTTCCCTCCTGCAGAGAGAAATTGTTCCACTACAAGGAGAAATGCTTTAACCTCAAAAATTCAAGCAGAATCTCTTTTACGAAGTAAACATTGACGCATTTTCAAGGCAGAAATTGTCGATCCATATCCCTACTAATAAGGAGAAATGGATTTTTTCCAGCAGATATGGTCGTTTTTTAAACAGAAATCATTGAGTACGGTTTTTTTTGTTGCGTAATAGGAGTTTCAAGTAGAAATAGAATTGTGCTATTGGAAATGGTTTTATTCGGAGCTTGAATAGTTCATGAACGTCTCCACTTATAAAGGGGATTTGAAATAAATTAAAGTAAAATCTAAAATTTTCGATGGCATTTCGTTTAGTGTTGATGGAGTTTTAGGCAGAAATGGATTTTCCTAACAGAAACAGTGATATTTCAAGTAAAAGTTGTTTAGCGAGACCACATTCATACTTAGAAATGGAAATAAAACAAATTCAGCAGAAATCGAGAATTTTTTTGCTTTGACTAGTATTCAGCATAAGTCAGCTTGTGTCTGTGATAATTTATTAAATATCAATTGAAATTAGTTATAGAATTGCTCGTGAATTAATTAAGTTGGAAGATTTTAAGAAAGATGTTGAGAATTTTTTTGTAAATCAGGTTAAGTGTTTGATTTTAGTGGAATTATAAATTATCGTTTATAAGGCATATTCCGTAGGATACATTTTGTTTCTGTTATGTATGTTTAGGTACGCTGATGGAATGAGCAAAGTTAATCGTACCTTATGATTCGAGGGTAGATACAATAAATAATGTCCTAGTCTATTATCCAGCTGAAAGCTAAGAAGAAAGAAAAATTTATTTACTCCATTTGAAACATGTGATTATTGTTAGAAAATAGTGCTAACATCATATTTATTATATGATTTGAGTTGCTTTGTGGACAAAGGTACATAGTACAAGAGTTTCGTCTTGGAAAAAGAATCATTTCCCATTGCAAGAAAAACCATTTCGTTGAAAATTTAAGTGTTTATTGTTTTACTGGTTTTTTTTTAATCAATCTAAAAAGATGTATTTTATAAATAAACTTTTATTTAAACTGAAAATATGAAATTAGAATGAATCTATATTAATAAATGTTAATAAAATTGTCGTTTTATTCGAGAAATTAACAGTCATAAATAAACATCATTCTTCTTTTTCGTTCTCATATCCACCATTTCATTAAACTGGTATTAATAATTCATTAAAAAAAGAATGAAAGTTCAAGTTAAAAAGCTACTAAAACAAATTTTTACTGTTTTCCAGTTTAATATATCATTTACTGTATTCAATATCTTCAATCAGTTTCCGCGTATATCAGTACATAAAAATTTCATCAAGATTAGATTTCATAGCTTGAAAAAATTTCGATCGTACTTTAACAAAATATGATTATTTTCAAACTAGATCTTTTCTTCGATGAAAACATCAATTTTCTTTCATCTGGTATATCCTATTTTTTTCATTATATTAGTTATTTATCTATTTTTCAAAGACAGACGAAAACTGTTCTTTATTCTTTACTTTATGTTGATCCTTAAAATTGAAGATTTTATTTAGTTTCATTTTATAATTATGAGTATTACAATTATATTTCTTATTATAAAGAACAAGAAAAATAAAGTGACACTCCTAATAATGATATTGATCGTCATGCCAGTTGGTATTCTCGTCATTGTCGCGCAAATTGCCGTATCAGTCGCGCCCGCCGGAGCTGAAGCTCGCGTCACAATAGTCCCTCCAGGTCCAGTTGGAGCGATCAGAGGACAAAATGTTGTAGCTAGGGAACATAGTCTTGCCGCGTTTACTTGACCAAACATTGCAGGTTGTGTCATCCTTACGATGTAGAAGAAGATTACCATCGTCTTCAAGTATTAAGCGACTATCATAAGAATATGTATGTGTATCTGTAGACCATATGGGCTGTTCCTTTGCGTCATAAACAACAACATTGTTATCCCGTCGCATCCTCAGTACGTATGGAGTTTGGATATCCGACAACTCTTTGTTGAACGTTGATTTCCACAGAGGCTCGTCCGGTTTATTCTTTTCGTAAATTACTATGTGACCATCAGACTGCAGAGTTAGATAAACTTGTTCATTAGGTGATACAAGATACTGACCAACATGAAGTTCTTCATCTTGATCAAGAACAGATCTACCTTGTATTCCTTCTTTGAACTGTCGAAGTGCAGTATACGATGTCCAAATGACCTTGCCCTCCTCATCACAGACATTGAAGTTTCCTTCATTATCTATGTTCAAGTTACATTTATCACTGGATCCGTAATGGTAAGTACCGGTATGCCAGATAGCTTGTCCTTTTCCATCGTAAACAACAACATTGTTATCTCCCTGCATTTTTAATATAAATGGTCCTTCAACATTCGACGCTTTTGGATTGATTGTCGATTTCCACATCGGCCCCTCCCTTTTATCTTTTTCGTAAATAGCAAGATGACCATCAGATTCCATCGTCAAATAAAACTGTCCGTTAGGCGACACGATATTTTCACCAACATGAAGTTTTTCTTCATTTGCCAAACTAAATTTCCCGGGGACGCTCATTATTTTAGTCGTAGAATAGGAGACTCGACGAAGCAAAACTAACGATGCACGCTATATCTTCAACAATGTATATATATATGACAGAGAGAAAAACAAAATGTCTATCAATATGCACACACCATATGCTTAATTAACCATGACTTGCATTTTTTACATAGAAAAAAAAGAGAGTGGTGGGTGAAGTATAATGAAAGAGAAAAAAAGAAAACGTTTATCAATATGCACACATCATATGCTTAATTATCCATAACTTGCATTTTTTACATAGAAAAAAAAGAGAGTGGTGGGTGAAGCATAATCATCGATAGTGTCATACATGAATTTAATTTCTTTCTTTTTCGCCTTAATAAAAACGTACTTTCAATAAAGAAGTTATTTTTTATTAATCCATGCCGTCAAAATCGATGCAATTTTTTTGATTTCTAAAAACATCGGCGTAAAATCGTGATTAATCGTGTTATAGAAAACTATCGGTGATTAAATCAGATTTATTTTTGCCTACGAAGAAAGAAATCAAATTTGCAAAATCAGCAATGAATCGCATTCATTTTTTTATCAGGTGTAAATTTTTAATTATATTATCAAAGGTTAAACATATATGTATGTAAATTATATTTTATATATATTAAATTGTCATTTTACACATTTAAATTGCAAAAAAAAATCAACGTCTCACCTTTTCTTTGTAGTCATTAGTTGATTATGCACAATGGAACTTACCTAATTATTATTTCATCATACTTTATAAGATAAAATGTTCAGCACAAATCTTTTGCTTATTTTTAAAGCAAAGCTTTTATTGATGTTAATTTATGACAATACATATAATAAAACAGAAAACGGAAACAACGAAATGAACTGTATTGTCATAGTAAAAGCTGGAGAAAAGAAAGACATATGACAAATGTCTTTTGTCCGTATTTTATGTTTGGTGTGTCGTTGGAGTTGTGGTCGTGTATATTAATTGTTGTGATATCGAACGAATAAGCAAAATGATTCTTCAGCTTCATACTCAATATGAAGTGTAGAGATGAAAAATGAAATCAATTATCTTATATCTCGATGTTGATATTGTAATGTTATGCAGGTGGTGCTGCTTTTTGAATTTTGTTTAATATATCTTGAAGATGATTTTTCAGTTTAGTGTCGTTGTTTGGAGTGGCTGCTTGTATTGCCTTTCGCATTAATCCCATTGCATATTCTTTAATTTTAGATACGTTGCTGATCTTGTGTATGTATTCTACTGATGTGTAAATCGGGCGGCCTAGTACAGCTCGGAGTGCTTTGTTTCCTTTTCTGAAAGAAAGAGTTATGTTGGAGATAATATGCTGTTGAAAATTAATAAAGTTTGTCTGAATGTCTGTCCAAGCCAATCAGAAAAAAAACATGAATTTTATTACTAACAATAGCTGTTATTCTTTTTACTAAAAAAGGGTTTTTTTATGACAACGATTTGTCTGATGGATTGGAGAAAAGATCATATAACATAAAATAAGTGTATAGTTATGTAGGTATGCTTTTTGTATCCAAACCAATCTGAAAACGTTGTCAGCTAGATTAATATCAAAAGCTTGTAATATTCTAGTTGAAAACTATATAAAGGGTAATGGAGGGTAAAGAATTCGCATCTGAAGTCAAATTTTTGGTTAGTAATAATTTAACAAACAATTAGTAATTAGTTTTTTTGTTTTTTCGTAAGAAGTCTGATTCAAGATGGTCGAAGAACAATAAATGAGAACTGAGTTGGTTTATCAAATAATTAATAGTAAATAATAAAACTGTTTCCAGTAAAACTCCACCAAAAACAATTGACTATAAAGAATTGAAATTGTATTTGTAGCAATTTTTAAATAGTTCTCCATTTTTAATTTCTTCTTAACGAGCGTATTAACAAAAGTACAATAAGAGAGAGTTGAGGCACCTTAAGAAAATGGCGAATGATTCGATTCCTAAGGCAAAATAATTCTATATTAGACATTCGACGTAAAAAGGACTTCTGAATCCTAATATGGTGTTATTTGCTTGTTGTTATTCGAAATTCCTGTTCACTTAATTCCGAACATCATGGATTTTTTTTATGTCACAAGATCGTAACGAATAAATGCTACCGGAAATCCCAATGAAAAGTTGAGGTGAAATGTTTTATTCCTATTTTCTTGACTCAGAGGAGAAGTCATATGAAAAACATAACTCTGTGTGTGTGTGTGCTCAGTATACAAGGTCAGACTAACGAAACTTAGTTGGAGTCAATGGGAACGTTACATTTTGCCTCAGTTTTTTGTTATGAACTACGAGAAGATTGTGAGTGCCTGATAGTTTTGGTTTAAGAAATCATAAAATATGAGAGATTCGTTCAAACTAAGCTGGCTATCGTGTCACATTTGTCGACCATTTATCTCTCAATGATTCTCGAAATAGATAGAATAGCTTCAGTCGAGGGTTAAGCGAGTCACCTTTGACGAGCGTTACTTGTTCATTACAAGAAAGGAAATTTAAAGAGAACAAGGTTAACAAGAATTCTACGGTGCAAAAGTGAACCATCGTCATAAATATATACCATATAATTATTATAAATAATGTAAATCGATATATTCTATTTATTTTAATAACTTCTTTTTTTAAAAATAATAAATCATATGTGACAATGCATTTCGGACTATACAGTACATATCACAATGACGATGTTATTCTTTTACTTAATTTTGATAAGAAAGTTGTCATAAAGAGAATAGTTTATGTCATGATTACATACAATTTTTTTGCCTGGTTCTTGTAATAAAATTTTTCTAACTTATCTCCCTCTCTCTTGTTCTTTACTTGTATATAAAAAGGACTTGTAAAATATAAAATCCATCATATTGAAACAAAAAAAAAACAAACTTAATGGACATCGATAATTTCATTATGAATAAGAAGTTTGAAGAAACACCAGAGCAAATTTTACTACAATTGAGTCAATGTATTAATGGTCCATATGATGAAAATGTAATTCAACAGAATTCAATATTACTGTCCCATTTATATCAAATGCTTGGTAATAACATGATTCCTTTGGACACCAATAACAAAGAAGTGTCAAAAGAATCTATGATAGAACCATCGCCTGAGTCTCCAACAAACACTTTGGATCCGACCGATTGGACATCAGCACGTGCTGAAGCTCATAAAATGCTCGATATTTCTTTAGATTTTCTTGAAAATGCTCGTAATCGACCAGTTTGGTTACCTCTACCAAATGAAGTACGACATCGTCTTACAAGTGAACCATTACCTGAGCATGGAAAGTCAATGAAAGAAGTATGTCAAGATATAGTTGATGATGTTTTACCTTATTCCGGTGGTAATACACATCCTCGTTTCTGGGGATGGGTACATGGATCTGGTACAATTGGAGGTGTTATTGCTGAAATGATGACAGCAGCAATGAATTCTAATGTAGGATTATGTAGTCATAGTGGAGTAATTATTGAACGACAAGTTATTGAATGGATGCGAGAATTATTTCAATTTCCAATAATAACTGCTGGTGGTCTTATTGTTAGTGGAACATCAATGGCAGCAGTTGTTTGTTTAGCTGTAGCAAGATATAATGCTCTCAATAGAGTACGACAAGAAGGTTTAGTATCATTAGGTGTACAATTAGTGGCTTATACTTCAACTCAAACACATGTATGCATAGCTAAAGCTCTTGAATTATTAGGATTGGGTATTCAAGCTTTGAGATTAGTGCCTGTTGATGATCAATATCGTATAAATATTAAAGCATTAACAACGATGATTGAAGAGGATTGTCGACAAGGATTCATACCATTTTGTATAGTAGGCAATGCAGGTATGTTGTCATCGAGACTTCAAAAATTGCATAAAAGTTATGAGAAACTTATTTCTTGTCATTTAATTTTAGGCACAGTGAGTACTGGCGCTTTTGACGATCTAGTTGCTTTGTCGACTATTGCGCGAAAGTATAACATTTGGTTTCATGTAGATGGAGCATTTGGAAGTTTTGTTGTTCTCGATCCAAGTCGACGACATTTAATTGATGGATTATCAGAAGCTAATTCATTGGCATTTGATTTTCACAAATGGTTGCATGCACCTTATGCTGCTGGATGTGTACTTATACGTGATATATCTATGCTTCATGCTACATTTTCATCACCTCGAAACTATTTAGTAGGTACTAAACGAGGCTTTGCTCAAGATAGTCCTTGGTTTTGTGATATGGGTATTGAACTTTCTCGACCATGTCGAGCTCTTAAAGTCTGGTTCATTATTAAAGAACATGGAATAATTCGTCTGGGACAATCTATCGCTAATAATTGTAATCAAGCGCAGTATTTAGCTAGTTTACTAATGAAATATGATTTAATTCGAGTGTTTACGCCAGTTTCGCTCAATATCGTCAATTTTCGATTGGAACCAAATGAATTAAAAAATTGTGATCAAGAAACTCTCGACATATTTAATGATGAACTTGTTAATGATTTACAAGAAAAAGGTATTGCTATTCCATCAACAGCACGACTTAATGATCGTCTTCATATTCGAATATGTATTACTAATCATCGTAGTACTTTAGTAGATTTTGATTTCTTTGTAAAATCACTCATTGAATTATGTCAATTGAGAATTATTTTAATGAATAAATAAAATCTCATTGCAGCCAGCTTTTTCATCTAAGAAAAGAAACTTTAATTAGAGAGATTGTCCAAAACAAGAGAGCATATTTGTTTACTTTACTGAATTTTGTCAGTAATCACTGTTTTATATTCAAAAATCACTGATTATTATACCGGTTATGTAGAGAAAAACACTTATATTGAAATTTGGCCGTGTCATGGATGTTTCATAAGTGTTGAAGCGCAATGAAATTCGTGTATACAGACGCTTAAAAGAATATCTATTCATTATGTTTTTATATCAGTTTCGAGTACTCGTGACTGCCTTCCTAATGATATATACATGGTATTGAATATAATAAAAAAAAGATTTTGAAAGTTTTTTTGTCTTACAATTGAGACCTTATTTCATTCCCAATGAAACGATGCCGCAAACCAAGCGTGCATTCTGAAGTATCGTAAAAGTCTCTTATGCAATCTTTACTGCATGACCTTTTGTTTGAGAAACTAAAATCTGATTCGAAACAAAAATCAACAAACTTGCTTATCACAAACTTGAATGAAGAGAAACAAGTAATGCGAAAACCCTTTGTTTTTATTGTGACAGTTTTTTTTATCTTGATTGTTCTAACAAAGAACATTATTGTATGGAATAAATGATTCAAAAAACATCGAAGATAAAGTAGATGACACATTATATGACATTGACTTTCTAAGAGGAAGAGAAAAAGATAGCAAGCCAAAATGAGTTTTTCTCTTTTGAAGTTGATAATAATAATTTCCAACGTAAACCGCTAGATAACAAAACGAGTATATATTGACGTTCGTGTATGCTAGACTTCAATACATTGGTTGTTATATAAAAAAATATTTTAGTTATTATCATTTTATTGTAAAAAAAGATTGTTATGAAGTATTGATAATTTTTGTTGCATATATTCCAAACAATTTAATCCAGATATATCAAGACTGAAAAAAAGAAGTAAGTTTTCCTTTTGATTTAAAAAATAAGCGAAATACCAACAGTTTTGCTATGAGAAAGAAAGAGAAATTCACAGAAGTAATTTGTTGGACTCAACATAAAGAAATCTTTCGGTAGACAGAATAAATTTCAATTCTAGGAGATCTAGAAGGAGATGAAACATTTTTTTTCTTCTTACTATGTTGTTGAGTCAATATGATTTGATCGATGCTGTGGAAGAGGTATGCCGAAGAAGTTCATATAAATATTCCTCCTCCTTAGGTAAATAACACAATCACAATACCAAATACGACTATCATAATGTTGTCACACATTAAATTGGAAGCTCAAAATTCTTACATCAGTTCCAACTATGTAACCAGTTGGAAACTCAAAGAAGGGATACGTGAAATCATTCAAAATCTCATGGACGCCGTGACCACCTACGCCATATTACATGGTGGTCATAAAAAGGATGTCGAAATTTGGAGTAAAGAGCATCAGATTCAGGACCAAAAATTCAGAGAATACACATTCATATTTAAGAATGAACTCATTGGACGAATCAAGTACGATCACATTCGACATGTCTTGCAATGCTCCAATCCGGGAATAATACCGATTGAAGCCATCTTATTGGGTGGTACAGAAAAGAATAGAACAGAATCGCTTGAGGTGATTGGTCGATTCGGTGAAGGCATGAAGCTCGCTGCTTTGGCTTTGTTGAGAGAAGAAAAAACAATTTCCATCAAAACAGGTGAACAGACATGGACCTTCTTCTTGCAGGAGGATTCCACCTTCAAACACGTGTTTGCCTGCACTTTTCGATCGTTGGTTCAACACAGGAAGTTCAAGCAACAACAGAACATTCAAATAGCAATAATAATAGTGTAACAGTGAAAGGAACGACTGTGGTAGAGATAGGAAACTTGTCGATTAAAGAATGGAATGAGAATATCAAACATTTCTTAGATCTCACCGATGAGACTCTTCACAGCGTGCCTGGAAGTGATGAGACAATGGGAGCGGTGCTGCTCGGTGCCACATTGCGTGGCAGACTCTTTGTAAAGGGAATTCATGTACAAGATCTCACGAATGATATGCAATATGGATTCAATATCATAACAATTGACTTGGACCGCGACCGAAGATGTATCCCTAATGTGTGGGATTGGTACCATCGTACATCTCAACTGCTCGCCGATGTCCAACATAATCGCGTAGAAAATCAACGCAAGTATCCTGAATCCAGCGATGCTTTGGAAAAGATGTTGGAGGAAATATATGACATGCTGGCTCGAGACCACCTCGATGTCTACTTCTTTTACCAGTACGTCTCGACCAAGGTGGCGGATGAGTTATTTGAGCAGTTTAAATCAAAATTGCAGGCCGCTGGCAGGAACGTCGAAGCCATGCCAGTCATCGGAAACGTGGCCAACGCAGTCGAAAAAGCAATGAGAGATCAGCGCATCAGTTCTTCTGTCTATCTTTACGAGTCGTGCTCACGGACACTCTATTATACCTTAACTAAATCCACCACACATTACCGAACTTTGCAACAACGTATCGATGATTACCTTGGCAAACCCGACTATCACCCGAACCAACTCGAGAAGGAAATTGTGAATCGTGTGATCGATAGAATCAGATTGATCGAGCCTTCATTCACTCGAGAGTGAATTATATTCAAAGAACAAATATCATATCATTTGTTCTTCATGGCCAAAAACAAAATATACTTGTCCAAAGAATTACTGAATCAAGATGAGGTTCAGAAGCATGAAAGACAGCGCTTGACCTCGTCCCAGCACGTAAGAGAATACAAGATCTTTGCTGTTTGCATGCAACTTCTCGATGTTTCTCCTTTCACTATTCTCACTCACAATGTAACATTTCCTTGATCCTTACTATACAATAAATAAGAAATTGAAAACTAAACACCGTGAGAGTGAGAGTGAACTTGAATAAAAAGTTCAACAAAAATCAAATTTTGAAGAATTGTTGAAAGCTACCACGACATGTTTCGGCTCTTTAGGGTGAAGATGGAAGTGTGTATAAAATCATAAAATAAGCGAACAAGAAACTACAAGGCTTATCTCTTTGCACTTCACTAGTTCACGAAATAGTATCCGTACAAATAAATAGTATATTTCCACAAACAGTCTGTTCGGCAGTGACAGGGGGGAGATGTGAGTGGAGCTACTATAATGTGAACATTGCACCTCAACCAAGAGGATCATCAGATGATCACGTTTTAATTCTAAAAGAATAAGAAATTTGTATGTTGAGGGTGAGTACAACTCCCATGATCTATAGATTTCACGTCGGCTAAAATGATCTTCAGATGGCAAAAAATCTTTAAATGATTATGAAAAATCACAAGTAACGCTCGTCACTGTGATTTGCTGAACCCTCGATTGTAACATTAAAAGTATTTATATGCTAGCTCAATTTATCGAGACAGCTACTGATAATACCACACATTTGTACAGCTGTGTTCAAAAAAACTTGCACATCTTTTTCTACAGGTATTATCTTATATACACATCCTCTTCGGATTGTTTTCTATTATGGTTTATAGCTCATGAAAAGTACTACAAGACAGCATAATTTGATATTCTCTTTGTTCACCTTTGGACGAAATAGAAAGTAAAGATGTTTTTTCCTTGAGTATATCAAAATCAACTACAATGCAAATTTCAACATTTTTAACTTCTTCACCTGAAAAATGATGGAATTTACCAATTTATTTTAACTTTATTTTCTCAGCAATATAGTTTGTGACTGGCCGAAGGTTCCTGTGAACTGAATGTCCAAGATACCAGATAAATATTGAAGTATTTAAGGTGTATTAATGCTAATGAATTGTTCAATGACATGACTGATACATTTTCAATTATTTTTCTCATTAGAACCGCTATCGATGATACAGCTTTTTAAAGCGATATCTCTCTTTTCATCGCTTACATTTAACAGTAAAAAATAGGCGGCTCTCAAGCATATAAACTTAATAAAGACCATCAAAACTGCACCTCAACATAAAATAGATAACACATCTTGATTTGCAGTATGGTCTCATTCATAAACTTTTGTTTACTTTTACAGGTACATATTTCATTTGTTAGTTTGAATGTCTTAACTAACGATGGTTTATTTTAATATGGTACTATTGTAATAGATAGTTCTCAATAGAATACTTGTCTTACAATGGATCATACAGGCAGATCTTTATGGCTTTGTTTCAACAGTATAGTAGAGATATATGTTAGACTTTTTGAGGGAGAAGAAGATAATATAATCATATAGATTTATATTAAAAATAAGAAAATCCGAAGTTCTCTATGATGGTTATCTAGTACAACTACCGTAGAGTCAGCCCTAAAAAATGGCGCTTATAGCTACTTCGAGCCATAGGAAAAAGATTCGAAGATTAAAAACGAATTTTGTGCAAGTTTTTTTGAACATACCTGTAATTACGTAATTAGTTCTTCTTTCTACTTAGATTCTAATGTTGATTAACACAGATTCAAACAATAGAGTACACGGGAGCGTGACTATTGTATGTAAGATGAATGTGTGTTATGTATAAGTAAATATTTTTGTCAACAAATGAAAGACAATGAACAAAAAAAGTAAACTCAGTAACATAAGTAAATCAAGATGAACAAATCAATGGACAGCTATAGCATAAATGTATGAGTTGTGTGCATCGCCAGTATAATTTATTTCTATAAGTACATTCTTCAATGACTTTATTTTTGAATTACTACGACTTTAATTTTCCACTGAAAAAGAGTATCAAATTTCTGGAAGTTTTGGAAGTTCGTTATTAAAAATTTTTCATAACCCTTACTACTGAGTATCCTCATCCACACATGTTCCTGAATCTGTGACAATATCTTTGAATTCATTGAAAAAAATCCTTCATTGAAGTGTTGATGCTCAAAAATATATGTCAGATAAATGATTAATAATGTGTATAGTTAGTATAATGTTCAAATGGAAAAAAACAGGTATTTGACGCAATAAAAGTTAAAATTGTTTTTTTTTTAAAGTGCCAATTTTTCTTAAACATACCATTGATTGACTTTAAGACATTGATTTTATTGTAAACGTAATAAATAAAAAAGAATGTTCGTGTGTGCTCTGAGCTCAAATTGAACTAACAATGAGATTTAATACCTAAAATATTGAAAAATAAAGGTTAATTTCTCATCTTGGCTTCAATTCTAATGAAGAATAAAGGTAAATGACTTACATCCACACCAAGTTGCAATAAACAAACATGGGAAGTAGCATACCATACAAAATGATTGAGCTAAACAATGTAAACATCGGTTGTTTTCTAGTAAATTTTTTTTCTGTTCTCCAAGAAGAGGAGGATATGGATTACTGGAAGGACGTGGTTCTGTAGTCTTAGGCGCTAATTCATTCAAATTTTGATCGTTTGTCGACATTTCGAGTGTTTTTTTTTTTATAGTTCAAACTAAATTAAAGAAAACAAAAAATTTTTAATATACTTTGATTTAACATCAAATGAGTTTTATCATCATTTTACTGGTATAAATGATCTACTACAATAATAGTTTCTTCTTCACTTTCTCTATGAATATGAAAACATTCATTTATTTCATATGAGGAACTCATGCATGACCGACGAACAGAATGACGATTGCAATGTTGTTTTTTGCCATGGTAGATGTCAAATTTTCTTTCTGAATGAAAGGATTCTTCGAATCTTTTCATTTCGCTGTACATTTTTACTACTTCAGGTGAATCGAAAGAGAAAAAATATGAAGTATGCCCTTGAATTTTTCTTTGATACTACGGAGTGGGTGTTTTCAAAATATCATGCACAAGATGCGAAAATGATGAGTTATCGCTTTGAAGAACGCAAAAAAATATATTGATGAAAAGATGGAGTATTATAGTATCGACTTCTTTTCTGCAGTACAGAGCGGCTAATGAAGCAGAAATATGTTATTTGTGCAGGACAACATAGAACTACTGTTTGGGATCACTCGGTAGCCCTTTGATTCTTTAATACGCATTGAATGATTATAGAATTTAACACTCATATTTCACACTGTTTGGAATTTTTTTCTCATTGTTTTGGTTAAAGAGGGAAATGAAAGGAAAAGAAAGAGCAAGTTAGCACAGCTCCTCCAAAGGAGCTGAAATATGAAACTCACGTATGCCTTTAGTACATAAAGTGCAAAATCCATATGATACTCTCCTTATTATCTAATCTAGGCTGCCATCAGAGGATAAATTTTTCTTAGTTTGATATTTCGAATAGACTTCGTTTTCTTTATATGAGTTCTTTATTTTTGTTCCCATTCTTGTTACCCGTTTGTTATTTTCAGTTTTCGCTTTTATTTATTTTTAATTGATTATTTTCTTAATCATTTTTCGTCATTTAACATGATTCTTATCTTTCATAACTGATTTAATTGAATATATGTCTGTTGGAACTGTCGATCATATTTTGAATAGAGATCAGTTCACGAGAGTTTATATTATTTATTTGAAATTTACAAATCATTTTCATCATTGTTAACACCTTAAACATCGATTTTTATCCGATGTTTTAAACGTTCGAAAACGAATATTCGAAAATTCTCTAATTTTTATATTAAATTACTATTGTTTGTAATGGCGGAAAGGGAACCGAAAAATTTCAACTTAAAACTTCCACTCACTATTTTCTTCTAAAATATACGTGAGTTTTACAAAAGAAAATTTTCATTGATATAAAGTTTGTTCGCTAATAAATAAATTTATATCTTTGTTGATTATATTCCTAGAAATTTTCATTGTATTAAATGCACAAAAAATTCTATATTTAATTGTAAAGAAGAAAAAGCGTATATAATCATAATAAATGTATACACCGTACGAGATGCGTTTTTTTTAGACAAAAGAGTTGTTAAATCAATGGCATCTTTTTCTTTCAATATTCGAAATTTTTTATCCATTGTTGAAGACAAAGATTATTGATAGGTAACGATCGTTGTTCATGACATTAACATCATGTGCATAACCAACCCTGGTATAGGTCTGAGCCAAATCAGGATGAAAGTGTTTTGGAATATTCATGCATTTTTTGTGTACTCAAAAAGTGAGTACACTCTAGAATCGGTCTGTGTGGTCCTCCGTTTTACACGATAACTCTCGAAAAAGTTATGAAAGTAAGACCAAAATTTTATATACAAAAGCTGATGTTTACAGACCTTTCTAACAGACTTGCAGAATGTGCTAAGCATGTTCTCCTTCATTGATATACACAAGAAAAAATACGGATACTTTGAAAAGTCAAGTTTAGTTCTAGGATATTTTATGTTGAAATACTTTCCATTAAGACTACTGTAAACACAAAGTTTCTGTTAATAAAAAGTGAAAAATTTGATTATGTCGATTATGATTTACTGATTGTTAAACGATAATAAGGATGTGATAGCCCTTGAAATTGTTTTTTTCCCTCTCTTCTTTCTTCATTCTTTTTTTTAATTAAAAAAATGTTGCACACAGAATTGTTACCTCAATATGTCGGTCGAGAGAAGAAGATGAAAATGATTTGTCAATCTGTTGCTGAATTATAACAAAAAATGTTATTTTCCATTAGCTTTTTATACAAATATGACATAATGAAATCTCTGAAGCAAGAAGTTGTTTGCATGGATTTGAGATTTTCAAGGGTGATCTACCATTTGTTCCTTATAACCTAATGTTCTTCCCTTACTATAGAAGAGAATGAGATACAAAAGCAGGACGTGAGAAAAGTGACCTCAATTTTTGGATTATGATTTTCTCCTGTACAGTAGTTTTGTTCACTTTTTGAAGCACACACAATACTGGGATTTAAATCCGATGTTTCCGTATTTATTATTAATTATGTCGACAACATTGGACGCTGATAAATTTCAAGATTATTTTAATTATCCCTGGTCGAATATTTCTTATGGAAGTCTTTTATACACCTGAACCCGAACGTGATTATTTGGAAGCAGCAATTCGTACTATACCGGAAATCGTCACAAATGCTGGTACTGAAGTTATTAGCACGCTAGAAAACTGTCGGAATAGTATTACAAAAAAAGTTGAAGTATCGGTTGGAGCTAGTTATAGCCAATTTTTATTTAGCTAATACGAATTCGAAAGAGACAAGTTACATGATTGATAATATTGTTCAAGATGATTTGAAACTATCAATATTTGAACTGCTCATGGAACTATCTGATATGCTTCGCTATGTAATTGAAAACTTACCGTGTTGTTGATGGTGTAGATGATGATTGGGCGGCAGAGAAATATGTTCGAGACTACATATTGAACTATTTGGGTTATACTTATGTGTCAACATTACTGTTAGGCGGTGTAACGCAACAAAATATATTTATGAAACGTGATTCATATTAACATCTTGAATCTTAGGGAATTTTAACAAAAAGTGCCGCTAAAATAGTATTCTATATACCAGTGGGAATCTTGATAGAAAATTCGAAATCGAATACAACACAAAGTAAGTTCAGGCAAGAAGTTTACGATATTTATAGTAAAAAACTTGGCGGAGATCCATCAATAACTGATCTTACTTTATCGATAAAAACTGTGCCAATAAATCCTGTTATAAGAAAGTTGATGTATGCCAAGTATTCAATTTATTGACCAAACGCCGATTTCCTAAGGATACTTAAATACAAAACAAATCAAACTAACTGAAAAAAATATGTTGAACACTCACTCTATTGTTATGATAATTGTTCAGGACCATTGCATGGAAAATGTACATCTTCCGGCTACATTGAATTTGGCATGTGCATTTCTACTTCGCGTTGGACTAGTATTGACTGCTCAATTCCTATTTCAACTACCCGGTTGTCAGTGGGCAATCCTGACATTCGCAGACGTACAATATGTGGTTATGACAGATCTTACTTACGTGGGAACCGTAACGAAAAACAGCTATAAGATGGATGAAACAATACAATCTAGTTATATGCTATACAACTCACGTACCAGCAATGGATACATATCTTATTCAACAAATCTTTGTTTGACATCGAACGCAACATATCAAGATTTACCGAGTACCACTGATGGACCTGCATGTAATGGTAACAATCCTGATTTCACACAGTGCTCACCTAGATATAGTTTTAGATTTTGAGTCTTAGAAACAGGCAGAGTTTTCTTTTTATGTTCAGAAGACTAAAATTAAACGTAATTATCAATTCACAAACGAAATTGATCATAAAAAAATGCACATCTCAACGCATAATTTCTAAATGTTTCTTATTCGAAAACTTCACATAATAAAAACATGTGTGAACTGTTCATTGATCAACTGTCTTGTTTGACAAAGGAGTTTTGTTGCCAAAAATCATGTTCTACGAAAAATTATGACATTAGACTTTTGCTTTTTTGCAACTTCTAATTCTTTATTAATCAAAACAAGAATGGAAAAAGAGTTAGCAGACTTTTTTCCTTGCCCCCCAAATCAATCATTTGGTTAGAAACCTGCATCGGGACCAAAACATTTTGCTAGTCTCGATCAAAGGTTTGGGCACTATTTCATTAATTTAAATATTATACGATTGATTGATTGTGCGTTTTGTAGAGAAATATTTGCTCTTTAAGCCTATGTACTTTTAATTATACTGCAGATCTTCATGCTGAATTTATTTGTTAAATTAGTTGAACGTGAAGACCTGCAGTGTATATGAAAATATATAGGCTTAAAGAGCAAATATTTCTCTACAAAACGCACAGTCAATTAACCGTATAATATTTGAGTTAATGAAATAGTGCCAAAATCTTTGGCCGGGACAAGAAAAATTTTTGGTCCCGATGCAGTTTCCTATGTAGCTTTGTCTTATATATTAGAACCATTCTTTTAATAGACGAATAAATAACTAATTAAAACATTTATTCCATTAAAGAGAGTGTTTATTTTTCGACTGTTTTTTTTGCCATGCAATCTTATTCAACATGTAGAACGAGAAGCGTTTTATACATTTACTATTTAAACGTATACGGCTACAAGAGGTGACATGTGACAGAAAAGTAGAGAGAATAAACAACAGAACTTGAACGGGTAAAGACCGTCTGTTTTTTGCGTTTCTGACGATCATTTTTTTGTGTAACGCAATTCATTTCTTTTACGTTGTGCAGAAAAGGAAGTAATGTTAAGGCCGTTAACAATAGTGTATGTATTATATTTTATTTGGTCCACGGGGCACAGCTCAAGAATTCATTATTATGGTCCCTTCGATTATCCTGCTTCTAAAAACTCCCCTTGGTCTTCTGGCTATATTGATTCGACATCGACTTTTCATCGGTATATGCATAGTTTGTCGAAAACGACAAAGACTGTTAAACTGATGCCATGGTTCTGGGCATCGGGTTTTCCGGGAGATCAAGTTTTATATTCACCATGGAATGGTAAACATTTTCCTGGCTTCATCATAATCGGCAATAATGTCATTCAATCTGTTGGATATTCGAATGATATAAGACGTTATAATTCTCGAGAAATGGCTATTTTTCTTGGCTCATCTACTAATAGCGTCTGTATTAGATATACTGCTGGTCCAGACAATCTTTGTGATGAAGTGGATGGTATTTTTTCGACGTCATCAATCACTCAACCTATACAAGTGCGTTTGGCAGTGAATGACACTGTCGTTGAATCAAAATGGCTCGGTTCAAACGAAAAATTTCATATAAAGTATTCTGTTTCTTTCTCATTCGTTAAAAATGGCGGACATATTGATCTTCTAGTTAGAAGAAATGCGACTAATTCTAGAGAACTTGATTGGAAAGATATCATAAAATTTACTTATGTGGCAAGACTCGTATGGCAATGCTAAACACTCAGTAACACAGCAACAGATGATCCGTCATATGACGAAAGACCTTTTTATTTTATGTAGCGTGTTATTGATCGTAATGACTAATATTGACTATGCCATCAGTAGACCTACTCATTTAGAAAAAAAAACACTTATCAATACAAAAAGAGTAGAATCTATCATGTTTCACATTTCAATATCGAAGCATTAGTTTCCAAGATCTTTCTATTGTATAGTAATACACTCGATGAATAGAATCAATATCGAAATATGTCCTAATAGGGCTCTTTAGAGCGAGTGTCTAAGAAAATCAGTCGCTTAAGGACATTGATGATGTAGTAATATCTTGGAATCGGCCGGTCTTTTTTGTGTACTCAAAAAGTGAGTACACTCTAGAATCAGTCAGTGTGGCCGTCCGGCCGTATACACGATAACTCTTTCCAACTAC
>JAJEKB010021442.1:3805531-3856916 GCA_022393335.1 Macrotrachela quadricornifera | reverse complement strand
TTAAAAGTCAAAATATTTGAGATTGTAAATGAATATTGAATCAAAGATAAGTGTATAATAAAGAATACTTTGAATTAATTTGTCATTATATGATAAAACACATTTTTTATTTGACACGTGTTCGAAAAGAACAGAGACACATAATTTGTGGTTGTTATTATGATACTTGCACGTTTTATTTTCAACGATATTTATTTTTATTCTTTAGTTAAACATGTAATTACATAATCAATAGAAATTTTCGATGCAAGACAAATATAAACTCATCTAAATGAAAAAGCTTTCAATTACACATATTAAATAACGAGCATACATTCAATAACTTTCATTAATGTCTGACAAAATTATTCTTTCACTTCTTACATTACCAGTAGAACTTTTCTACCGAATTCTTGATCATCTTGATGATTTTACTATGATATGCTCAATGACCAATGTTTGTAGACGTATCAATACAATCGTAGATACTTATCATCAATATCGGGTAAGTATGTTCTTTACTTTCACACAGCGGCAAGACGGACAGATGTATAATTATCAAAAATTTATAGAGCTCTACAAAGGAGTCTAGTAAGAGTTTCGTTCAGAGATTGGCATAAATAAAAGAAAATTAGATCACTAAGTAGTATAACACAATATTTCATAAACCAACAATATCACAAAAAATCTGCTCACGTATAGATTTCATGTTAAACAATATGATTATAATCCAATTTGAAATAGAGTAGGATACAAATAATTTCTATAACAAAAAAATCCATGTTACAATTTCAGAAAAATCTGAGACAATATTTAGAATTAGCTTGTTGAACTACATCGAACCACATATATATATATATATAATTTTTAAAGAAATGTTTAGTATGTTTTTGACAGTGTTTTCAATCCGAAAACTTGCTACTTTGAGCTTCTGAACTCTTATGGAAGAGTAGTGTGCAACTGAGCTGATATTTTTATCCAATGCTTCCGCAAATGGATTCTAATGAAGGTAGTAGCGGCAACTCGTTATATTTTTTTAGACTATTTTTCATGTTTTCCAAAAAGTCAAACGTTTTGGTCGAAAATACAGTTTTATCCATCTATATTACGTTCAGAAGAAATACTAAAAATGATATTCAAAATCAGTACGTTAAACTGCATTGAATGATATAAAAGTTCAAACTAGTATTGAAAAACGGAATTTCTCAAAACAGTATAAATATTATACGATTATTTATCAGTAAAAGAAAATTGTTTATGAGTACAAACTTTTCTTCAAATGAGTTCTTGAATCATATATGGCCATTTCTGAATAAATAAAAACTATTTTTATAGAAATCAATCATATGGTCACCGGATCATACAAAAAAAACTCCATACTGGCCAGCGGCGGCGCGAATGGGGGGGGGGGGGGGGGGGGGGGGGCCCCCCCCCCCCCTCTGCTTTTGATAATAACTTTCTCCGATTTTAAGAGAAAATACGACAAAAGTTTTCTCCCATTTCAAGAGAAAATTCATCTAATATTCTCCGAAATTCGGAGAGAATTTGTCCAAAATTCTCGGAAATTAGGAGAAAATTTGTCTGAAATTCTCCAAAATCCAGAGGAAGTCTGTCTAAAATTTCCGAAATTGGGAAAGAATTCATCTAAAATTCCCTAAAATCGCCAGCAAAGACTCCGATTAAAATTATCAAAGATTTCGTTGTTCATAATCGAAAAAAGTTTCTTCCATTATTAGCAAGAGCATTTGATTATCTTTTGACAATGCCTGTCACGATCGCAAACGTAGAAAGATCCTTTAACATAATGAAAATTATAAAAAACAGATTGCAAACGACGATAAATGATGAACCATTATGTTCATTGTTATGATCTACATTAGAAACATTAATTCTTCAAAAATGATTAAATAACAAAACTAACCGTCGAATTTATATTCAGCCAGTGTCGACTTTCTTTTTGTTTTAAATTTTTAAGAAAATTTAATAAATATATGAACGAACTAATTATATAATTAGTTCGCTTAATTATTTAGTAATATGTTAGTCATCTACGATCTGAAACGTTAAACTTTTTTCTACATTCTCCGATTTTCAAAAATTTTCACATTTTCTCCCCATTTCTTAAGTACCCCCCCCTGCTTTTAGCTCTTCGCGCCGCCACTGTCTAATACTAAAGGATTAGTTATAAGATTTATTTGCAAACTCTTTCATCAATTTTAATTTTCTGATTGTTTCACATAGACACTTACTGCATTGGCGCCTCCACCAAATCCAATTAGCAATCAAGAAGCAAAACGTCTTGCCAATGCATTACGGAAAAACAAAGTAAAATGCCTAATCTTATCAATATTATTTCATTCACTATTGTGCATAGACAATCACTATACTTGACCTTGAAAAGAATAGTATTGGTGATGAAGAAGTAAAACATCTTGCCATTGCTTTACAACAAAACGAAGTGATATTCTCCAATCTTCTCATATTATTATTTACTACTTCACATAGACACTCACTGAACTTTTCCTTGAAAGCAATTGGATCAGTAAACAAGGAGCAGCGTATCTTGCTAATCTTTTACTACACAACAGGGTAACCTTTTTGTCAATCTTCTCATCCTATTATTTACTCCCTATATCACATAGGCACTCACTATACTTGATCTTGATAATAATCATATTGGTGATGAAGGAGCTCAATATCTTGCCGATGCTTTACAGTACAACAAAGTAATATTTTTTTTTCTTATTATCTTATTCTGCTATTCATTCACTATTTCATATAGACACTCACTACACTTTATTTGAAAAGTAATCAAATTGATTCACAAGGAGCACAATATTTTGCCAATGCTCTTCTAGAAAACAAAGTAACATTTGTCAATCTTCTTATCCTATTACTTACTCACTATATCACATAGATACTCACTACACTTGATCTTGATTATAATCATATTGGTAATCACGGAGCTCAACATTTTGCAGACACTCTAAAACAAAACATTGTAATATTTTAACTTTTTCATCTCATTCTATCATTCATTCACTATTTGATATAGACACTGAATACACTTTGTCTTAATAAGAATGAAATTAGTGAGCAAGGAGCACAATATCTTGCTAATACTTTGCTAGAAAATAATGTAATATTTCTTTTTATCTTTTTATTATATCATCCACTCACTATTCCATACAGACACTTACTGAACTTTACCTCAGTGACAATGAAATCGGTTTACAAGGAGTACAATATCTTGCCAATGTTCTTCTACAAAACAACGTAAGATTTCTCAATTGTTTCATCCTATTACTTACTACATCACATAGACACTCACTATACTTGAACTTAATCACAATCGAATTGATAATGAAGGAGTCCAGCATCTTGCTTATGCTTTACAGCACAACAAAGTAATATTTTCCCTTTATCATATCATTCTATTAAGCATTCAGTATTTCATACAGGCACTCATTGAAATTTTCCTCAACAACAATGAAATCAATGCGCAAGGAGCACAATATATTGCCAATGCTTTGCTAGAAAATAAAGTAATATCTTCTTTTATCTTTTTATTCTATCATTTATTCGCTATTCCATACAGACACTCACGAAACTTGCCCTTGGAAGAAATCAAATCAATTCAGATGGAGTACAATTTCTCGCTAGCGCTCTACTAGAAAACAAAGTAACATCTGCTTTTCTCTTCTTATTATATCCCTCTAACACTATTTTATACAGACACTCAAGATACTTGATCTTATACACAATAAAATTGATGATCAAGGAATACAATATCTTGCCTATGCTTTACAACAAAATAAGGTAAATCTTCTATCCGATTATCTTTTCCTATCGTTCACTCAATATTTCATACAGACAATCGCTGAACTTTACCTTGGAGGAAATGACAATGGTGAGTTAGGAGCACAGATTCTTGCCAATGTTTTACTACATAATAGAGTAACGTTTGTCAATCTTCTCATTTTATTATTTATTCATTATACCATATAGACACTCACTATACTTGGTTTTGATAACAATCATATTGGTAACCAAGGAGTACAACATATTGCAGATGCTCTAAAACACAACATTGTAATATTTTTATTTATTTTCTTATTCTATTATTCGTTCATTGTGTCATATAGACATTAAATACACTTTATCTGAAAAGCAATAAAATCGGTTCACAAGGAGCAAGATATCTTGCTAATGCTTTGCTAAAAAATATAGTAATATATCCTTTTATTTTCTTGTTCTATCACATATCTACTATTTCACATAGACACTCACAACACTAGATCTTCGATTTAATGAAATCGATGCTAAAGAAAAAGAATATATTTTGAAAACAATGGGAATTAATTCAACATTGGAAGTATCTTTATAGAGAAACTTTCAGGAAGCATTTATTTGAACTAACTATTTTTAATTAAAAAATTAGATTGTTTTTTTTTTTCATATCATATATTCTATAAGGCTTATATGATTCAATAAATTTATTAAAATGCATCAAATATTTTTTTTGTAATGAATCCATTCTGCAAACATTAATTCATTTAAAAACTCACCTTAATTAATCTTGTTACCATAGAATAATGCTTCAAAATCTCAATATTTTTTTTTTGACAAGTCGATCTTAGAGATATTTGAATTCAACAGTATTTATTTACAATTATCTTTTTTAAATAAATTAAATTCATAATGAATAGATTTATTTGTAGATGGATGAGATATACCCACCATCCAGAAATTAGAAATTCAAGTGGAATTCAGTGTTTGAAGCTCTCATGTGAAGATTTTATGTGTCAGTCTTTGTAGCACCCTCAGTTGGGTTGTGTCTAACAGTGTTTCGAGCACCCTCATTGGAGAATTTCTTGAATTCCACTTGAACTGCTATTGAATTTCCAATTTCTGGATGGTGGGTACTGCTGTTCAAAGAGAGAAATAGCTCTATCTTTTGGTAAAAATATGTTTCTCTTAGCACCTTTCTCTCAAAGAAAAATAGATGTCGACATTTTTGTGGCATTACTTTTGTATCGTACATTATAATGATTTCCAATATAACTCTTAACAACAATCATAGGTAATAAATTAGAAATAATTTTATTGATCTAACATTGCATAGGTGGATATATTTTAATACAAATAAGCAAATAAAATAATAATTATGACTGTACACAATAAAGAAAACGTTAACGAGACAACAAGAGAAGTATATAGACACAACATAATTTTTCGATTTCAAATATTTTGATACTTTGATAATTCTTCATTTTCCTAATTAGAGAAAAAAATAAGATATAAATATTTTTACAATTTTAATTTTCATGGCTATACTAACAAATTCATGTTTTTTTTTTATTAACGAGGGAACCTCTCGAGGTGTTAAATCGGTTTTGGTTTGAGACTATAGCCATTAGATAGAGCCTACTGAGATGTATTCAGATCCATAAGGATTCGGGTGCATGGGCCTCTGGGATCGAGATATTAGATTGTTTAGGATATTTTTCTAATGGGGTCTTGGCGTTTGAGAAAACTCAAACTTTCGAATTTAAATCTGAAACTTTGCCCAATTAAAGGTATCTACTAGTATATGGCATCTCCAAAATCCTAGATATGTGACACCACTGTTTTTGAAGTACATATAACACTCGGATTTAAATCCGAGGTTTTCACATTTATTTTTTCTATACTTCATACATATATTAGGTTGTTAACAAAGTTTTTGCGTTGTTTTTCAAATCTTCTAAAACATTCGAGTAAGTTCTAGAAGTTTCCATACTAAGGATATATAAAGAGAGAGTGAATATCTTTCGAATGATAATAAAGCCATCGATATGGACGCTGATCATGAACTAAAAATGAATCTTTCTCGTAGAGAGATTCGAGTGCTTTTCCTTCATGAATTCCGTCTTGGTCACAAAGCAACCGAAGCAGCCAACAACATATGCAGCACGATGGGGGATGATGTACTCTATACTTGTATGGCAAAACATTGATTCAATCGCTTTAAGAACGGTAACTTAGAACTCGACGATTTATCTCGGTCCGGTAGATCACTGGAAGTGGATGTAGATCTCTTAAAGCAGCTTATCGAACAAGATCCTCAATTGACTTTACAGTGCTTAGCAGGGCAGCTTGAGTGCTCTTATGTTGCTGTGGAAAAACATCTGAACGAGTTAGGATATCCAATGAGTTATCATCACATCAGCTACAACACCGGGTTGACGCTTGTATGGATTTAATGACATCTCACCGCAACTACCAATGGCTCCACAATCTTATCACTGGTGATGAGAAGTGGGTGTTATACGTTAACTACACGCACAGACGCCAGTGGCTTAGCGCTGGTTAGACAGGCGCAGCAACATCTAAGCCTGATCTGCATTTCAAGAAGGTGATGCTGAGCGTTTGGTGGGGCGTCAACGGGATTATGCATTGGGAAGTTCTTCCATATGGTTGTACCAACACTGCTGATCTCTACTGTCAACAGTTGGACCGGGTTGCCGAAAAACTCGAGGAAAAGCAAGATCCAATTCACTATTTGCATGACAATGCCAGACCCTATGTTGCAAAGTCGATCTGCGAAAAACTATTGAAGTTCGGTTGGATTACCATTTCTCATCTACCTTATTCTCCTGACTTGGCACCAACGGACTATCATTTGTTTCGTTCTCTTTCTCATCATTTGCGTGAGAAAAAGTTGGACAGCGACAACAATATGAAAATGGATTTCGCCAACTTCTTTGGTCAAAAGGCCAAGGACTTCTACGAACGTGGGGTCCTATCTCTGTCAGAGCTTTGACGACAAGTCATAGATAGTAGTGGTGCATATATAAGTGAAAGCTAGTTGTGTTGTTCAAGTTAAAAAATAAAAATAAAATTTTGGAAAAAAACGCAAAAACTTTATTAACAGCCTAATACATTCATCCTGCGCATTGGTGCCGAAGTACTTACAATTGTATTAGTATGAGTACTTAAGTACATGCGTATTCAGTATCTGCACTTAGTATCCAGTCTCTGACTCGATTGAAATAAGAAAAAAAAAGGTATCAAGATGTAGACTGATCAAAATGAAAAACATATCAATCGATAGAACTGGATGCAACGAATGTAATGATATAAGTTTTAATTTAAAAAGGTACAGTTTTACGACCAAAAAAAATATTTTTACCAGTAGTTTCATGCATTTTTGTTGCAATGATGCAATTAGGCAGAGGACAAAATGACACAAATTTTGAAGTAGGTCTTCTTGTCTCAATTACTGCTTATTCAAATCTCATTATTTTTCGATAAAAAGCATGCGGATGAATAGAGACATGTTTACTCTATTACACAGTCAAAAAATCAGCTCAAATAGACGTAGGGAAGCCGAGACATTGAGTTTGTACGAAAAGAATTGAAAATGGTGATGTAATTAGGGTCAGTCACTCTATACAGATTGTATTTTTTTACATTCTATTGTTTGTGATGATGATCAGAGTTTCTTATCGAAAACTTGTATAAATTAGACTTCTGTTAAAAAATCTATTATATTCTTCGTAGCAGTTTTATATTCAATTATTACTTCTTTATCGTTAAAGTATAGAAATGATGTTTTACATGAAAAAAAAAACTTCATACGTTAAAAAGTAATTTCTAGATGCTGACTTTTCTTACTTTAATTATTATTATTAGACAACTTTAGCATTGAAAAGCAAATGTTGTGCCTATTTGTTTTCACATGAATGGTATGTTCACAAAGAGAAGAAAGAGAATATGATGTATGTAATTGCAGTAGGTCTCTAACAAAAAAGTAATTGAAATTAAATAGCTAGTATACAAATTAACTAGTTAACTACTATAGACTATCGGAAATTCGACAAAGAAGCTTTTCATATTAGATATTTGATTATATAGAAGGTACTTAATTACACTAAATAGTTACTTGAAAAATATTTATTCAATTAAAATGAAATAAATTTTTGTTGAATAAAATAGAAAGAGAAAGAACGTATAGTTTTTACGATAGTGCCTGTTCATTTAGGAGAGTGATGTATATGGTAATTTTTTTCAGTATCCAAGACGTTTTTTTTTAAAGATAATTTATTTTTCAACCAATAGAAATATGAGTTTCACAAGCGTACCACCTTGCAAAATTTATTTAAAAAAACTTGTATCATTGCATTTCTCATTTGGGAAAAAAAAAGAAAAAAAAACTCATTTCATTTAAAACTATCTACTGTTCTCATTCATTGCGATAAAAAGATCCTGTAAGTCTATATTGTTTAACAGTTATATCTTTCTAGTGTTTTAAGAGTGTAATATTATTCATCCGCTGCTATCTTTAAAAAAGAGTAAGTATAGCTTATGTCCTTTCTATTCACATAGAACTTCTATCTATTTAACCACTTCATTTGACTGCATCGTCTTGTGAATTGATAGTCACTTGAGAGATATAACTGGATTTCCTAGTGGAAACAATCCGATTTGAAAAAGAAAAGAAATCAGATGTGTTACACATTATTTCATATAGCTTTCGCTTCACTAACTTCTACTACTTAGGGCATACCAAAAGTAGTGAGCCTGATACTTTATTCTCGTATAGAAGGCTTGGAGAAATTTTCTTTTTTTACTAATAGATAGAGCGTGTTTCACTCTATTTTTCTATACTATTTGATCAATATGAAACTGTTATCATAATAATAAAATTTCGATAAAATCTGTGTTTGTCGCATATACGCTGGTAGCATGAGCATGAGTGCTTGTGAGTATTTTTGGAATAACTTTTGATGATAACAAGATAGAGAACTGCGGTTTTCGCCGTTGGAAAGAGGAGATGAAGACGCATCAAGCTATGTATTACTGATTTTTCTAACCTGCTTTTTGTAAGGTTTTAGCTCACCTTTTAAAGAGCAAATCTATTGCATGAGTTGTTTATAGTAAATTGTCAATAATCGTGTTCACATTTAAACCGTTAATCGAAGATCTACAAACTGCGTAAGACTCAGCTCTTTAAATTTAATTATTTATGGATAATACCTATTCTAGACGAATCTCTACTAGGATATTCTATCAAATTTTTTGCTTTTTCTTTTTTTCATGAAACAAGCGTTTGTCCGACGGTTAGAAAATAGAATAAAAAAACCGTCAGAAATCATGTTAGAAAAATCGATAATATATGGTTCGATGCGACTTCATCTCCTCTTTCCAACGGCGAAAACCGTAGTTCTCTATATTGTTTCTATGAAAAGTTATTCCAAAAATACACACGAGGTTTCATGCTACCAGCACATATGCGACAGAAACCGATCTTATCGAAATTTTATTATTATGATAACAGTTTCATATTGATCAAATAGCATAGAAAAATAGAGTGAAACACGCTCTATCTATTGGTAAAAAAAGAAAATTTCTCCAAGCCTTCGATACAAGAATAAAGTATCAGGCTCACTACTTTTGGTATACCCTAAGTATAAGTTTTTGAACTCAAATCAAATAAAGAGACGGTAAACCAGGCTGCTATAGATAATCGGATCTCATACCATAATGCCAGTCATCTTAGAGAATATTTTTTTTGAAATGTTTTTCAATAATGCCTGGCAAATAAGTCAAATCTAACAAATGCGAATTGGTAAAGAATAGGCATGCACCCGTGCCATTTAACTGGGTTCCAGTGCCACTGGAAGTATCCAGTTTTGCCCCATATACCCATACATTTAATATTTATTTATTAAATCGTCCCTTCTTTATCGAGTCCATAGAAAATAATTTCCTATAATATCAGCGCATCATCTAGCTTAGGGATGCACCGGTGGTACGGTGAAACGCTGGCAGCAGTGCGCCGGTCAATTTCTAGTTAATTACTGCTACAATGTGAAGCAACTCATAATGGATTTTTTTTTCAAGCTTAGTTTTTTGAGTTGAAGTAATAGAACAAATTTCGATTAATTTCACTAATGAATTAAAAAGATTTTTTTTATAAACAAGACAAGTAATATAAATTTAAATAATAACTAAGCATGCACCGACCCCGAGCTTTCCTGGCTCGGCTATTCTCGGTGTTGGGGTTCTCGGAAATTGAAGTACTATACTATAGGAATACCCTTCGATTTTAAAGTACTGTATCATGGAAGTACTTAGGCATGCACCGAGCCCAAGCTTCTCCGACTCGGTCTTTGTCTAACTCAGCCGTCTCTGGTGCGAGGAATCTCGGGAATAGTTCGTCACAAAATAGTTTCAGCCAATCAGGTTTCGAGGCGTGTGTTCTCCATGAAGATAAGGACGCATCGTAGTGTTGTGAGGGCCAATCTGAGGTTACCAAGGGTGCTCTATAAAAGTCCTCATAAAATCTCTCACGATTATCAATTTCATAAACGAGTGGCAATTTGCTGTCATCTGGTTGACCAGTTTTTCGATTCAAGATCCCCTCAGAAAAGTCAATTTTTTGAGAAAAAAAAATCGATGTTGAGATTTATACATATTCTGATAGCCTTTGTGATGAACTACAAGCTGGCATGATTTGTTTTGCCAAAATGTGTATGTTGGTCTTTTTTTCTGACGACTTATTTTCTGAGGATGTGCTACTGAGGGATACTAATAATACAGTGTTAATGATACTTTTCATACTTTTGTTTGACCGATAGAGCTGAAATTTTTATGACATATAGAACTAATCAAGATCTTTCCGTTCTGAAATTTTCAGGTCTCTAGCTGTGACCAAGGATAGAATACATCGATCAAATTGAAATACATCAAAAAAGTTTGTTTAACGATTTTCTCAAAAACAATTTTTTCGACCATACCGTTTACGTGGCCAAGGTTTTCTCTATAAGGATATTGGCTAAGCGTGTCGACGTCACATTAAAGTTGTAGAGTGCCCTTAGGGCCAGATCCTGACGATCTACAATTTTTGAGTTTCTTTTTTGTTTAAATAAAAAACTTACACATTTCATTTTTATTGGCGCTCTGAATTTGAACTTTGTTTGAAAAAGTATTTTTCAAAATCAAAGAAAGAAATTTAAAAATCGGAGATCCTGAAGATTGGCTCCAATGACACTACAAGTTAAATGCGACGCCGAGATGCTTAGCCAATATCTTTATAGGGAAAGTCTTGCCCGCATGGAGTGTACTTTTGACCAATAAATTGAACCTGAAAGTATTTGAAGGACTTTATGAAAATTTGGCCGAATCTCACATAGTTTATGATGAGTTGTGGTTACGTTCCTGATCATGCTTTGTATAGGGCGCTTTAAGGAGTTATGAGTATCTATGTATAATAGCTTGTGAGGAATGAAGTAGATATATTTTTTTGTAGACCTTGAATGTGTAAGGCTACTCGTATGTAATCCCTCTTCAAGACGCATTGGTAAATGCCTAGTAAAATGTTAGCTTGTGGAATGCCTCTATGCATGCGATAATTTTATGAATATATGTAAGAAATATTTATGCACGTAGCGTAGATCGAGCCTATTCACTAGATCCCTTGATTGTAAATTTGAACGACTATCGTACGGACAAGTACTCAAGCTCACCGTCATTTTCGGGATCAAGAACCGGACGACAAATAGTGTAATAGCACTTGAAGACCAAAGACTACACATATTATTATAGTACTTGGAGACCTGAGGCTACCTCATAAATCTTCTCTACTGTGACATGGTATGGAACTGGTACCCTGTGGACAAACATACAAACACATCGTCAGTTTTGAAATTTAGATCCTGGCTACAGTCAACAGAATAACTGTACGCTGTAGAACTAGATTCTCCCAGTAGCACCGGTGCATACCTAGTAGAGAATTCAGCAACTGAAAAGCACATAATCATAGTAAGTATTGCAAGTTTGTGAATAAATCGCTGGTAGAAAAGTTGCTATATTGTCTTACAGTAAAGGAATTCTTGAATACGAGAATAGTCATCCTATTCTGTGATGTTGAACATTACGGAGTCAATTCCATCTGATTCCGGGAATTTCAATTAATAAACTAAATATTCCGAATTAGCACAAAAACCTTTCAATGTAATTGCTCCAAGATTAAAATGTGGCACACAATAGCTTACGTCTAACATATTTTTGAAGATTTGTTTGACAAATATATAGAGACGTCTATCATTATCTTTTGTACAAACTGATAGAGTCCCATTTTCTTTCTATAAAAAGCATCCCAAAAGTAATTACCCGAAAGTAAATACATATATCTTTACTATTTAGTTTAACTTTTTCAACTAAGAACGGGAGTGTATAAGGGTCATTTTAAGGCCATAATCAGTTCTCATTCATTCATGATTTACTAGGTGTAGAATTTCATGATGAATCGTTTGGTAGAAAAATAATTCTATTTCTGAAGAATCCAGACTCATTTTAGCTCAAAACATTATATTCACTTTTGTAACATAATTTGATAAATCATACATACATGTACGATCCGCAGAAATTTTTCTATACAATGACATATCCAACTGAAAACTACATCATTTGACTGTCTATTCTATAATCATTCTATGGTAAAAATGTTGCTAAACAACGATATAAATATTGTTTCAAACAAGTAAGAAAATCATACATTATATTATCACTTCTGTTTATTGTTTTCTTAATACCTGGAGGAAGGACAAAAAAGAAATAGATATTCGAAATCAACACAAAAAGTTGAGCCGACTCATACATGTTTCAAAGGTTTTCTTCATATTATATTTTTTTTCTCCGAAAAATTCAGCTGAGATTTCCGTCAAGATTTAATCAAAAATATAATTAATTTAAGAAAAATACTATTATTATTATTGAGACATCTTTTGTTTTGCCTCCTAAGAACGCTTTAGAGGGCCTGAACTTGTTTTCCGCCGTTCAAATAATTTTCTCATTAAATTCAATGTTTAACTAAACTCTGACTGGAATTCCAGGTAAATTTTTACCATAGAATGATTGAAGAATAGACAGTCAAATGATGTAGTTTTCAGTTGGATATGTCTTTGTCTACGAAAATTTCTACGGATCATATATGTATGTATGATTCATCAAATTATGTTACAAAAGTGAATATGATATTTTGGGATAAAATGAGTTTGGATCCTTCAGAAATAGAATTATTTTGCTATCAAATGATTCATCACGAAATTTTACATCTAGTAAATCATGGTTTTTCTATCAATGATAGAGGCATGTGCAAGCCTTATATCCATAAAGACATGTCTACAAGAACTGTTTCTTCGGTTAGCTAATTTTTTGGATTGTTCGTACATATAGAAAAAAGCAATATTCTTTTGTATTTCGCTTATAAGTGATAGCTTTGAAGGATTCGGTTGAACCTGGCTCGTATACATAAAAATTTGAAATATGTACTTATCATTTAAAATAAAATTAGCTGATAAAGTTAAATAAAGTAGTACATAGGTACGAATTTACTGTCGGATAATTACTTTTCGAACATCCTGTAGATTTCAATAATTGTTTAGAATTGTTTTGCGCAATAGCGTGTTTTCTCAGAAATGACTAAATATTTTACTTTTGTTTTTTTTCTTATGAACTTTTTGGTGGTGCCATTCCTGATTCTTCGTACAAAACTTACTCAGAAAATCAATTGTTTAAAATCTATTTTCTTGATAATTCTTGTATGCTGGAATAGTTTTGTAACGAAACCGTTTGTCCATCCTTTGTAAAATTTTTCTCTTATATTGTAAAAGATAATTCAATTTTTTAATATAAATATGTCATTGAAATGTAAAAAAAAAGTTACAATAATTTTAAATAATTAGTATCTTATCTATCTTCATTTTTAAGCAGCTAAATGCAACTTCTCAAGCGTTTGCTACAGTGGTTAACTAAACTCAATTTATTTGCTGATCCTGATGAGAACGACACTGAAAGTGAACAAACATTGCGTGATCAACTGCTTACTACACGTGTCTATCTCATTCTCTTGAATGCAGGCGTCATCATTCTCATTCTGTACCATATTTTGACTAATAGAACCGTCTCAGTAACAGTAACAAACCCTTCACTGGATACATACGAATATCTACAAGCCATGTTTCCGGATACACTTTCATGTCCATGTGAAAATATTGCTGTACCTTATTCAAGTTTCTTATCATTTAAATTCACATATCATCAGGTAAAATATTTTGAATATTTGCTAAAATCAACTATGCATATTTTTTTCTTTCGATATGATTTGTTTAAATGTACTATTCTTAAGAAGATGCCCACTCCCTTTAACCCATTGCGTCCGGGTGACACACACGTGCGTTCTGGGGTTTTGCGCACTGAATATCTTTAAAAAACACGATGTTTTAGTTATTTAATGGTATAAATTGCATGAATATTTGTATTTAGGATATGGGTGCGGTAAGATTATCGATACTTACTAATGATTATTGATTGTTCCTTAATTCTTTGAATCCAGGATTATTTTTATATGTAAAAAAGGCGGGAGATGGTTGATTGGAAAATCAACATTGTAAAAATTCTTTGATTCGAGACCCCTGAGATATTATACCAAACCAAAGAGCTCGGTGAGTGAGCACTTTTTGTGAGAGAATTTGGTCTTTCAAATGAAACCATGAAGAGTTTTAGGTAAATTAACTAATAAAATATCAGTCCTTTTAGTCGTTGTCACGCTCAAAACTCTTCATGGCTTCATGTAAAAGACCAAATTCCATCACAGAAAGTGCTCAACTCACCAAGCTCTTTGGTTTGATATAACATACTTGGGGTCTCGAATCAAAAATATTTTTACAATGCTGATTTCCCTATCAATCGTTTTCTGTCCTTTTTACTATGTAAAAAGAATCCTAGACTCAAGGCGTTAAAGTTCTCAATGCCACCTTGACTAGAAATTCTAAAATTTACAGTGTAAAATTGATCTCGATGAATAAAGCAAATGTCTTACTATAGATGCGTAGAATCTCAACTGTCTGTGCAGCAACATTTAGATTTGCATGATATCGATTGTAGCTTTTAACAGTATCACTTAACTGAATTATTTATATTTGTCTGAAATCAAATTTGTGTGATTGCTTGCTTCATCAATATTCGCTCAACAAATAAGAAATCTATCTGTCGAATTAGTAGACGAATATTGTTTAGTAAATCATTAATAATTTATGATAGTGAAGATTATCTGTTACCATACTTTTCCGGGTAAAATGCACTACAACGTATTTATTCGCGATGTTGAACGACTGCTTTCATGATATAGGAATGTACTGAGAAACGTTTATCTGCAAATGAATAGAGCAATTCTTTACCTTCATGATTTTTAACAGTAGACTTTTTTCTTTCTCAGGTATGCTCAAGTGACCTGGTCTCATCAAAATGGATTACATCATTGTTCAATATGGAAACAAGTCGCTTTACTCCACTTGATTTTCGTCTTACAGCTGCAACCCAATTTCGTCTGTTGGAGATGTTGTGCCCGTTAATGAAGGTGACAATGGAAGATCTTCAAGCTGAATTTCTAGCGGGCCAACGCATGGTCGGGCGAGCGATGTCATTCAAGTCTTTAAATGATCAAGTTAAGGTTCTCATAGAGAAGTTTGAGACGTATATACAAATGACATTTCCACCAGTCGAGGCCAGCGAATTAGTCATGGCAACCATTCGCATGAGCCCTCTTCACTCGGCTTTGCACACCAACAAGTTTCGCTCGGTAGCTCCCGATCCATATTACTTTTTCGAAGGCGATGGATTGTATCCTAATAACGATAATGCCATCTTTAATGCCGTAAGTTTTTGCAAGAAAGCATTCGGGTTTATCTCGGACGACCATAAAAGAAATAGAACGGATTTCCATTTAACCTACTATTGACTAATTTCAGAGGGGAGACTTTCAATAGACTATACATGATGCTTATACTCTTGACTCAAAAGCGCATATGACATTTGGTAGTGTACTTTTGTCAGTAGTACCCATCATTCAAAAATGGACAATTTAAGGAAAATCAAGAAATTCAAGACACATGTAATTAGAGAGTGAGGAGGAGAGAAAGATAGGGAAAAATTATGAGGTTCAGAAAAAGCCATTGAACAACTTTTCAAGTTTCACATTTGACATACATGAGCGGTATACCATAGCAGTATTGCAATTCACCATACCACTATACCGCTATGATATATCTCCATACTGCTAATGCTTTTAGACATTAATCTTTTCTACAAATTAATTTTCCTTAAAGAAAATGATTTTGAAGCGAAATCAAATTCACCATCATATACGTTTAATAATTTAGTAGAAACTGAAACTAAAGCATGGACAATTTGAAACCTTGACTCATAAAGCTCTTTAGAATATAATAGATCGATGAGTAGCAATATAGAATGACTGTTCTACTTCGACCAATCGACATTTTTTGACTATTTTTCGAATAACTGTCATGTACATTTTATTCTAGACTCCATGGGATAACTTTAATTTTTGTGTCCTCGGATTGACTGCAACGTATAAAGCCGGTATTTATGCATGGAGTGATGAGCCACGAGAAGTCTGGCACAGATTAGACGTCTATCCACCAGCTATATACATCATTCCTGGAATGTATGTAGGATGTTTTCCGTACGAAGCTCTTATCATCTCCAACCTTGAATGTTTCTTTAATTGGACATGCCTTAATAACACTGCTCGATTGATCTCGAATCTACCAGTCTCTGATTGGCCCAAGCCATTAAATACACTACTGCCATCTCGATATTTACCAAACGATACCATTACAAATATTTACCAGCAGATGATGATTGACCAATGGGAAATTACGAAGAATTTTTCAGGTTACTACGCGGCTTGCGCACCTACTCAGTGCACTTATATATATATTGGACGATTCAATTTTCTTTCTACAATATCTATGCTTCTTAGCTTGTTCAGTGGCTTGACTGTTGCTTTTCGTATGATATCACCGTTCATTGTCAAACTTGGTCATTGGTTGCATACGCAAGTCGTCAAGAAATGTCAGCAACAAAAATCACACCAAGGTATTGTCGAAAACATACATATTAAGCATTTCAATTATCTTTTATTAAATGCAACGATTCTTGAGATAATTTTAGATAGAGTGAATACTATTCCATCTATCTCATTGGCTCATACGAGTACACAACAAGATGAAATAGCACCAGTTGCTACTAAAAGTATTAGACTTTGTTATGTTGTCTATTTTCTAGCAGTCTGTTTTTTTTGCGTAGGCCTTCATGCTCGAGTCAAATCCATCTTAATTTTTATCAAAACTGAAGGACTCCCGTTGAATATATTTAAGGTATATCAATGTTGTCTATTTTAATTGTTAGAGCACAAGTGACGTCATCTACATTTATTTGTTCAACTGATTAATTCCCCACTAAAATAATAAGGAATATCGAAAAATTCAGGTAAGAATAAGATTCTAACGGAAGCACAATCGTAGTATGATCTAGAAACAAAGATAATTTCAGTTTCTGGTAATTCATACCCGATGTTACTGGTTTTTACAAAATCAGGACGAATACACTATTTTCATCGATTTCAACATTAAATATGTTGTCAATATCATTGTCAATTTTTGACCATTACCTAATGAAAAACGTGAAATCTCATGGTAACAAAAGCACACTAAAGTTTTCGACTTCATTATAATTCTACAGATTGAAGCAAGATTGAAGAAAACTAGAGAGACTTGAATGTTAATTTCGAAAGTTGTTCGCAATTTTGATGCTATTTTCATTGAATATCGTTCTCGCATAAGATTCGATACCCATCCTCAATTTTCTAAGACAATTTTCTCATTCATATTAGAACTACGGAATGGCATTTGGGTGTTCGAAAAATGGACATCTACAAGATCTATGATTTATTCATTCTTTTGCTTACGAATTATCTTACAGTTAGTAGAAAGGTTTCGAGTAGAAAACAGACAGAAGGATAAAGGAAGAAGATAACGATCTAACATTATCAAAAGTATATATTCGACAATAATGAACAAAAATGTTCAGGTGCTCGAGAAAGGAACAATGTCATTCATATATTTTTAAGACTCACATAAAGCCAATATTAGATTATTGTCATCTTACTCTGTCGAAAATGCCTTTTCACCTATAGAATGAATATACAGCAGTTGAAATGCTGAAACAGTCGAAGAATCAGTTTTTCATGAAGGAAGGAAGCACTCAATCCATACTAATTCAGCTTGAATTGGTGCTGATTGTCTACGTTTCTTTTATAATTAAAAACAATATCGAAGATTTTTTTTGTTTTGAGAGATGAGATAAAAGTGACGATCATGATATAGACTAAACTAGAAGATAATTTAGAATGCTACCAAAATTTGACATATATTAGGATAAGCTGACAAATGAACTTCATGGAATTCAAGCCACACGTGCTTACATAATTCTTCTTATATTGGCTATCACTATACTTGCTTTCTACACATCTTTCACAATCCATACGCGATCAATCATAGTGTCAAATCCATCACTTGCCACTTTTGAACAACTTCATAAAGCAAATCCAGAAACACTCGTATGTCCTTGCTCGAAGGTTTCAGTGCGTCATGACAAAATGATTATGACTTCGCCTCCACGTTTTCACCAGGTAATAAATCAAACAATATAACACAAGTTAGACTTGATTTTCTAGTTTGGTGAAGTTGTAGTAATCCGATGTCATAGTAAATATATTTAATAACATTCTCATCAAATTACAGTTGCTTATTTATCATTAGTACAAATATCTTCTTTCAAACATGCTTTTGGTCATTGTATCAAGATTCGGTTCCTTTGATGAGAAACATGATTGATTTATTAGTGCGATAAGGAAAATGTAAACATTCATATTTGTTCTCTTTAGGTTTTCTAACATCAATCTTTAGAATGCTGAACGAATCTAAAATGCTAAAATTTAAAAAAATTCTACTTCCTTTGTTTCGATGAAGTTCTTTGATTATATTGGACAGCATGCCAGGTAGCTCGATATGCTATTTTGACAATCTCACTGTATGGTCTATACTAAATGTGGTATACATTATTGTTTGACTTATTTTAAATAGACTCCAAACTATTTAAGCATTTGATCTCAAAATAATCTGCAAGAATTTTTCAGTGAAATAAACAATTGATCTTTCAACCATAAACTGATGAATACTACAATTGTAAGGAGTGTTTAAATTGATAATACATTACAGCGATGAAATGTTAGATTTTATGAGAATGACTTCTATACTTTTTAACCCATATGAAACAAATTTTTATTATCTGAATCTAGTTGTTTTCTATTAGTATGAAAATGATCTCAGATCAGAGATCAAAACTGAACCGAACCGAACCAAACTCGACCTAGAAAATCCGATTCGATTCATTCTTTGTTACTAACTGGTTTGTTCAGCATTTTTCAATCTCGTTCTACACTGTTCACCTTTTCATCACTACTTTTTCGACAATAGTAACAATATATATTAATGATTTAGATTTGTACAAGTCCATTCTTGCTAGACTATGATGCCTGGATTAATGGTTACTTCGCATTTGTCATGGACGACTACATAGGCTTCCACATGCTGCCAGAAGACGATTTTCGACGTTATGGAGCGAATTTCTTTAGTCAACTTCGGGTGTTCTGCATTTTTTCTAATATATATATTACAAAAACTACATCCGTGTTTCTTCAGGATGAATTTATCAGTTCTCTGGCATATTCACGTAAGTGAAAAATTTGTTCGTGCACTCTTATCGTTTCAAACTTCATCGAGTTAATTTCTTTTTATTTTATTAAACAGATATTTTGGACTTACCCAACATCAAGGGTCCTAAACGGACTATTAGATCTATCCTTCAAAATCATAGAATTTCGTATTTTTCTAAACAAATCTTATTGAGAATGAATTGTCTGTAGATCTAATATCTAATTTAATGGGTAATGACATGTTTTCCTATTTTTTAATCACTTTATATTTTCAATCGTACTTTCTGTACTAAGAAAATACAGTCAATAAGCTGATATAAAGCAATTATTTTATGTTTCGAACTTCTTTATCTATGTATACCATTTGCAAATAAAAGTTTTGACGCAGATGAAATCTTTGTTTGGTTAGCTCAAAAAGTGTCTTGATAAATGATAGATATTCATAACTATTATAGTTTTTTTTTATGTTGCATTTTCAAACGATAATGATAGAGAATTCATTAAGCTTATATGATGTATAAGAAAACGAATTAATTTGTATACCATATAGCCATTTATTAAATAGATCCTAGAATTAGTGTCGTTTATCCGTTAATTAGTCAATATAATAGAAATTGAATTTGAGAATATAAATTTCGATCAATTATTAATAACTAGACATCAAATCAGTGCTAGAAGTTTCTGGAATGTATCGTCAAACATATGTAATTACGTACGAATGAATTAATTATGCATAGTCCTCTTATTTTGATGATTTACTAAAAGAACTACTCTGTAATATCTAGTTCTTGTGTATTCAATATGGATTTTATAGAGTTTGCAAAGAAACAAGTAAATCAAAAGAAAAACTCAGACTATATTGAAGAAGACTGTTTTAGGCCTTATTGATTCTACTAGTTATGTAAGGATTGATGCTATTTATTTTCAAAAGCTCCTAGATAAGTAAGAAAGAGGTATGAAATAATCTACAATATTTCAATAATAGAGTGCCTCTGATATATCAAGAAAGTACTATAAGTAAAAGTGTTTTACCTGTATTTGAAAAAGATGCGAAATTCTGAAGAACTTTATGTATTCATGATATTAAGTTAAAGGAGCATGATCGTCTGAAGATGTTCGTCACAATTTCAAAGAAACTCGAATGAATGAAAGAAGATTATTTTTACAAGTAACCTGCAATCAATTTATCAGTGTATTAGATTAAAAAGGTTTGATTAGAATATTTATATTGTCATCCACTCTGTAATTCGTTGATATTATAATGTTATGTAAAAACGTATCATAGCTAATTAATCCGAATAGAAAAATTTATCTTATGTATGCCTCAAGTAAAAGGTAGAAAATATATATTTTTGCACCTAAGTAACAAATACCAAACAATTGCTCTGAAGTACAGCTGTAGATGTTAAGTACTTTTCTCAAAATTCAAGTAAATCTCAGGAATACTTATACAATTTTATATACTCAGGATGAGTAATCCGACGATTTTGGAGAGGATCCGATAGAATTCTGCTGATGAACCAAATCTTATCTGCAGTATATGAATGCTTCCTTTATCAGCTGTTTAATTTATGATCAATGCAAAATACATGTATGGAATTCATTAGTCTGGCCAGATTTCCCAACTGTTCTCGTATTAACTATGACTGATAGTAAACCTCATATATATCTGATACATTATAGAAACAGCATAAAACGAGACACAGTTGGGAAATTCGACCAGAAAAATCAGCATCACCTGTTGACGTTAAGATCGCTCGTATATCAATTGACTCAAAATAAAGAAAAAATATTTAATTTATTTAATTTAAAAGAAAAACTTATTGTTTGATTGGAATGGTCTAATTGATCTAAAATAAAGAAAACAAAATTTTTAATTAAAAAAAAACTACTATTAAGTTTATGTGTTCTAACGGGCCTAAAATAAAGTTATTTTAGGTCAATTGGAATATACACTTTTTTTCAACTTTTGTTTCATATACATGATCGTAATTAGAATAGGGAAAAATTAGATGTTTTCATTTCATTAGTTTCATCGGATCCGACAAGATCTGATGGAATAAGTTCCACCTGGGTAATTTTTTTCATGAAAAAGTACGAAAAGTTCAAGTACAAATACTTTCCTCATAGCTCTGACTGAGATTTGTTTTGACATGTAGAAGAAAAAAAACTTCCTATTTCAGTAAGTTCGACATTTGCTATATGTTTCCTTATTATTCTTTAGGTGACCAGTTCACGGCACGAATAACAACGATTATCGACGAATTTCAGGCGCGCACGAAATATAATCCTATCTTGATGGCATTACTGCAGAGTACATCGATAATGGCTAGTGGAATAGAGAATGGAATACAACATCAAATATTTCAAGTAAATGGTTCGTGGAAGATTCGATATCATTCACCAGCACCTTCCACTTTTAACGAGTGTGAATGTAGCGTGGCATTTAACTGTCCTGATCCCCTGTGGTCTGGAGGTCAGTTTATATGCGAATACGGTTATAATTGCACACGAGGGACTGTTGTATGGAGTGTACCAGGCATAGTCAAGTCTTGTATATTCCTAGAAAAGGTCCTTTCATCTGATCTACGATGTTTCTTCAATCAGACTTGTATCAATATGATACTTTCTATGTATGATGTTGATCTACCGGGACGATCTCCATTGGCAGCAGCTACATTAGCTATCAAGGCAATGAGCAGCTCTGTTCCATCACGATTCTTACCCAACGACACTATATTAACTATGTCATCGAACCTTATGATCGAAGAATGGCAATTCAACATCGATTATGATGCTTATTATGCTGCTTGTGCACCTGCTAGTTGTATTTATACAATATCGCGACGACTAGATATTATCTATATAATCACCACTATCTTTGGTCTATTTGAAGGTCTTTCTCTGAGCCTTAAAATAATCATTCCAATTGTAGTACAACTTATTTATTGGATATTCAGTACTTGTCGAGAGCGGCAATTTGCGGAAAATAGAGGTAAACTCTAGTATAGTTTGTCCTTGACAATAATACGTTCATGAATTTCCCTTTCTTCTTTATTCAATCAGATGAAGTTTTTCTCACTCGCTTATCGGGCTTAAGACTATTGCACTTTGTTTTTCTTTCGGTAATGGACAGGTAGCGGGGAAGTACAGATTTCAAAACAATATATAACAATGATCAAAATACAGCAAATTAAATATCATACCAAACAATTACTGATTATGCAATTTATTTTGATTATTGTGATATATTTTTTTTTATAAAATTTGAGACAGACTACGATTTTTCATTGAACTCAATGGCAACTCCTCAAAACAGATGTTTTTATTTTATTTTTTCCGATATATTTTTTGTTTTCGAAACTCAATTTGTTATTTATGATTAATATGGCATATGATATAATGAAGGTTGTATTTTCTTCCTATATATTGATTATCGAAAGAAAGACAAATTGTAATATTCTTTACCAAGAATTCATTTGATACACATTGTATTGAAATCCGTGTTTTATCCAGAGGGGTACTTCGGGGAGGCGTGTCCCACCGAAAATAAAGTTCGCTCCCTCAAGACTTGTGATCATTACACTACGAACAGATGGCTAGTCCTCCCGAAAATGATTTTTCGTTCCCTCGGAATTTCAATTCGTCCCTTTCGAGACAAAAACCTAGATATAACATTGATTGAAGCCATCTATTTTCATCTGTGTATGCCATTTATTCTAAAATCAAGTAATTTTTAAAAGAAAAATTTTCAGTGTAACTCCTACAAGTAAATATTAGAAACATGATATAAATATTTCAATCGTGAATACAAACAATGATGGATTTAAAAAATCTCGACATATCTCTCAGAATCTATGAGGAAAGTTGAATCAGATGATGTGTACGTTTCTCTCTATATAATTTCTTCAATATTCCAACTAACAATCGTATGTCGTAGAAAAATAGTTTTCGATACTAGTCTAAAAGGAAAATAAGAATTACCAGTTCTTATGATGAATATTTGAAGTCATCGCGATGTATTCTTGGTAATATGATTTTCAACATTTTCTTTCCTCTTTCAGGTCATTCTACTCAACTTAATCTCATATTGGGCAATATAAAGCAATCCTGGTCTACAATTAATCTCTTCAAGCAGGAAAGCACGACCATTGAAACATCGAATAGGCAGAAAATAGCTCTTGTAGCGAGTCGTTTTTACCTTATAGTGCTCGTTTTTACTGTGATTGTTCTTGCACTTTTTAATAGCTGGATACAAGTGGTAACTACTGTCTCGATACAAATATCTTCGATCACTATGTTCGAGAAGATGCATGCCATATACTCATCTAGCTTGTCATGTCCATGCCAAAATATCTCTACACCATATAGCACTTTTATTTCTGTGCTACCGACTTATCATCAGGTATGTTATATGATGAAATTGACATGAACTCAATTGTCTTTGAAAGCATATGAATTTCACGCGTCACATTTTTTAGGAGAAACTTATTCAGCCAAACAATATCAAAGAGTTGTGTGTGTGAGTGTGAAAAGAGAAAAATCTTAGAAGTTAATTAGATTTGAATTTAGAACTGATCAAACATCTAGTTCTTCTCAAGTTTCTAGAACTTATTTTTCAAAGTATTTCGAATTCTAAATTTATGTCTGCATCTGTCTTGTTAATAGTTGAATATTTGCCTATTCATTTTTAATATTGTCAAACCAAAATCCAGTATATCTTTAATATTTAATTTTAGACATTTGAAATACACACTAATTATTCTTTACAGTTATATAAACACAACTATTTCGATAACTGTGTTTCTTAAATTTCTTTTGAACTTCTAATACATTTGTCTTTTCACTTGTTAGGTATGTTCGAATGATTTTATCGAAACAAACTTGATAACTTCATTATATGGATACGGACCCAGGGCAAACAGCTACTTACAACTTGATCGACCCCTACTCAGCAAGCATCATCAGGTGTTAGGAAAGTTGTGTGCAGATACAAAGCTCTTTGTAGATGATGCAATATCTACTTTCAATAAATCAGTATTAATTACTGCTTCAGTATTGTCTCGAGCTGCTTTCGAATTGCAGACAAAAGGAATCATTACTGACTTCATTGAGCGAACACCTAAATATTTTCGACGTACACTCTTTTTTATAAATGAGCTATTACGCAATACTTTACCGCCAACAGCATTTAATACTGATTGGCTGCTAGAGTTTACCGATTTGACGCGAGAATATCTACTTCAAAGTGTACCACGTATGTTTTTCAATGGTACATGTAATTGTGTTACTTCAACCACATGTCAAGAAGCAATGCGGATTGGTCCATCCGATCTTGTGTTTCCTGGTCTTGTTATTGGTTGTTGGCCTATTGATGGATTACGCATGTCAACACTTGAATGTTTTTATTCATCAAGTTGTATCGAGACAATTATAAATTTCTTAAATTATTATACACAAATGGATGGATCGCCACCAGTTGATTTTATTCTACCTACAGTGCCAACATTAATTGTTATTCCTCTTAATAGCTCGATACCATCACGTTTTCCACCTAATATCACAATCGGTAAAATTATCGACGAACTATTTATTGAGCAATGGTTCAATAAAAGTATCTATGAAAACTATTTTGCTGCTTGTGCGCCGAGTGTATGTCGATATGAGTATGTTTCACATAACAGCATTCTATATGTAATAACATTAATTCTGTCTCTATATGGTGGACTTACAATTGCACTGCGATTCATTGTCTGGAACGGGTCACGGATCTATTACAAGGTCAAAGCGTGCTTCAGTAATCGTAATGCTATAGTGCAACCGTTCAATAGTGATAATATAGAAGGCAGAAATGCATAATATATTGGTCTAACTATTACTATGGAATCAAACATATCTAATTCAAATGAAAATAAATGAATATCTTTGTCGTGTTGTATCTTTAATCAATGCATCAGAATTTATCATTATAATTAATCTCAGTGTATCTTCTGCTTTTGTGTAATTTAGATATGCATGCCTCTTTTTATGTTGTATACTTACATAAAAAATAAGATTAAAGAAAAAGAGAAAATTTGAGTTTTATTTTATTAAATGTTCAAAATAGTTCCCATGATTATTTATACAAAGCTCCATCCTTTTTAGGAAGTTGTCAAAAGTTTTTTTATATTCTTCTTCTAGAATATTTTTCATCACCTCGGATACCGCACGAGCTAATGATTTTTCATTTGGTTGATCGATTAAATTACGCTTGATATAATCATTTAACCAATAATCACACGGTGCAAGGTCAGGTGAATATGGTGGATGGGGGATTATATTGGTACCTTCTTCTGTTAAATAATTAATAACGCCAGAATGAATATGGGATCGAACATTGTCGTGAAACAATTTCATACCTTTTGTATCTGCTGACCTTCTTTATTTCCATATTTCCTTGACAACAGGCTTGAGGCAAATTTTCAATATAGTAGTTGTGATCTATAGTCTTGCCTTCATCAACACAATGTATAAGAACAGGACCATTTGATTTAAAGAAAATAGAAAATAAATTTTTTGGTTCAAATTTGCTTCGACGAACTACAGTAGTTGATGATTCACCTTGGCCGACCCAGTTTGCGTTCTTTGACTTGTGAGGAATCTGCCTATGGTGGATCCACGTTTCATCACTTGTTATAATATCACATAATCGCCAGGGATCATTTTGAAATTTCGCCAAATTTTCACGACAAAGTCTAACTTGTTGTTGTTTTTGTTTATCAGTTAGTTGATAGGGTACCCAACGAGATGTGACTTTTTTTTTATTTTGAGGTAGTCGTGGATAATTCGTTCTATTGTACCATAAGAGAGAGAAGTCTGAGCTATAATTTCATCATAAGTTGAATGTGAACCATTGCTGATAACTTATCGAACCAATTCAATACTTTCATCTGTAAGTTCGAATACTGGACGACCAGATCGAGGATCATCATTGACATCTTCTCTTCCTTCACGAAAATGTTTTGCCCATCTTGTAACTGTTGTACATTTAGCAAGGTCGAAATTGCGATCACGGTGTGCTGTAACTATTCGCCCTCACTCTCACCTCAAGATTGTTTTCTGTATACAATTTGTAAAGTTTCACTATGAAATCCGTCAGAACCTACGAAAGCCAAGCGACACTTTGTGATATTCATAACCAGCTTCATCCGTTCTATCCGATGTTGTCATTTCAGTAACCAAAACCAAAGAAAAGTATTTCGAAATTTCGTAGATTTGATGGAAATATGCACTGGTTTCATAAAAATCCACCAAATTTTGGAATACTTTTCCTTGGTTTTGGTTACTTAAGTTGCAAAAACTGCTTTCGAAATCAGTGATAATTTCATCGGGTTTCCACATTCGATTCATTGATGCAGCAACATTCTTCAATTCTTTGAGTAATTGTTGATATGTCAACTTCTTTCTATCCGGTAACAGCGCAAATACACAAGGAAAAGCTGAAAAGAAAAGAGATCATTAAGACTTGTAAAATGAAAGGAGTATACCGTACTCGAATCAAATTTCGTGGCATGTATTGTATAGACTTGATCGAAAAACGGAGGTGCTGCTGAAAATGTTCCATCCATGAATACAGTACGGCTATTAAATAATAGTTCCAATTGTGTTGAACTTGCGAAGATGAGCAATCTTTTTTTCTGTTGGATTGACGTATCGACCAACAAAACTTTTTCACCAGCAATTGTTTTTTTATATGAATCAGGGACTTCAAACGAAATGGAAGTTGGAAGAACTGGTGTCAGTTTTCGTGGTGCCTGATTTAATGCAGATTCTAAAACAGAAATATTGATATATCTTTCAAATTGATATGATATATTATCTTACGTATTTCACGAACCATCGGAACACCGGCGAGAGCTTCTAGAGAAAAATTTGCTTTGGCAATTTCTTCATCGTATATTTTTGGTGTTGGTGCTGTTTCATTTATCACTCGATCCTTCAGAACTCTCCGAAAACGTTCGATTTCAAGTTCGTCAGGTTCAACGAGATGATTATGTTCACCTGTCGCATTCAAGAAATTTTTATTTCGGTCCGTGTGAACATGAGCATTGCATCCATTTGCTTTGCAAATTCAATACATTTTTGAGGGCGTTTGTTTATTGAACTTCTAAATAAATCCATCACGAACTAGTTGTTGATTGCCTTTGTTCGATATAAGAAAAGAGATAATACTTGTATTATTGACTATTTTATAATTAAAGAATTCGACGACGAAAATAGAAACGTATGTGATGCCCTTAAAAATCGATGGAATATATACACGACCATAAAACAAGGGTCCAATTGTGATCTTTGTTATCGAACATTTACTTTATCTTCGATGTTCTAAACAGGTTGATACCCTAGAATGATCGAGGTTCTAGAATGTTCGTCTACGTGTAAGATAACTTATCGAGAAAAACTATTCACTAATCAGTGAAGCCCTAATATATAGACGAAAAGGAAAAAAAATCAGTATCGTTCAATAACGACATCTCGAAAGTTTCGATATTTCACATAATCGATATTTTTTTTTCGATCAAATTTGCTTCGACATTTCTTTTTCGAGCAAAATTGTTTCGACATTTTTCTCTTCGATTTTTTATTTCGACTTTTTTTTCGATGTTTTTCTCTTCGATGTTTTTTTTTCTACGTTTTTACATCCATTCCTCGCGACAGCCCTGTTTATCTGAGGCTCAATTGTTTAAAGATATGTGAGTTCCACATTTTAGTTCCAAAGGGACTGCGCTGACAAGCTTTTTTATATATAATAAATAAGTGACCAATCCATAATTTCAAAAATAAAAGGACAAAGCTACAATAACATATGGCTAAATCGTATCTACCGATGATAAACCAATTCCAGATTGATCTAGACTATTAATCTAATCATTATTTTTCGTTAATTCAATCGATATAGCGTCATGAAAGGACCTCGTTATGTAGAAAATATTCGATTTTCTTTGCTATTCGGTTTCGTCAGTACAAACACGTGGGAGAACGAGAAAAAAACAATTTTTCTCTCTTACTTATATACAAAAGACAATTTTCTTCGACTTGAGCAACCGTGAAACGTGTACAGCCACGCTCAATTTTCTATCTTCTTTCTTGTCGTATTCAACATTTCACAAAACACGTTTAGCTTGCTGGGTAAGTACTCACAGCCAGCACCACTGTCAGAAAACAAACGGTCACATTTGGAGTGAGATTCCCCTCTATTTGTTTTTGCACAACAAAATTATAATATAACCTCTTGTCTCATTTTTCTCATACACACGAAAAACTTTTTCTAACCCCCATCTACGCAGATAACATCAGAATCAAATGACTTTCCGCGAATACTTACCTAGTTCCCAGCAACTTCATATTGTTTCTAGGAACTACTTTGGTTTCCTGGAAAGCCATTTGATTTCCGGAACTCATCCGATTTGCTCGAAAGCCATATAGAGCAACATATGTGCATTTGAGATGAAAAGTTAGTATGATTTGTTTTTATATCTGTACTCAGAAAAAGGGATTCTACGGAAAGGCACATTTTGGGTATTGTGTGAGCCATAACTCCCTAAACTTAAGTCTTGATGGAATGACAATCGCATCTTAGCTAAATCATATCATATTCAGATAGTGTCATTATCATCCGATGTACCGTTTAGGAAAAAGCTTTCTAAGGGGGAGTATCCCCTTAAATGCTTATTTATTCTTGTTCCAATGCAAAGGTACAAAATAAAAAAGGAACGGAGGCGAGACTTATTGGACACCCTCTATTTGAATATTTCTTGACAGTAAACAAAATAAAGATAAATTTCTTGGATATATTAATATCAACAGTCGATATTGCGCGATGTTCGACTGTCAAAGCAATTTTTGTCCAACACGATGTATAGATTGAAAGATGACTTATTATGTTTCAGTTTAATGATCTTTTTCTTCTTTCATCGTTCATCGTGTTTTTTTGCAATCGGTTTCATATGAATGAAAAATAAAAAAAAGCTTTTAGTTGCATAGTAACTGAATTTCATATACAATCGAATGTTGCCATTGCAAATAAATATTTGATTTTTTTTTGTTTTTTTTTCATTTCTGTATTTTTTGTATCTTATTCTGTATTTGAATTTAAATAACTAACGTTTTCACTTTATTCACAACTAGCGGGGGTACCCGCTGCAAAGAGAATATGGTTGAAGTTTTGCATATTCAATCCGACTTTTTCTGCTGTACGTAACACGTCTTTTATAGGACTGTTTCTCCTGTGGGTGAACCATCTGCAACAGAAATTTTCGCGTCACATCTGAAACCTCTTGGGTCGGACTTTTACCGGCATGCGTCAGGCATCTTTAACAGGATTGTTCCTGCTATGCGTTAGGAGTTCGCCATTGGACTCTTCTCGCCATATGTGATACCTCTTTCACAGGACTTTTTTCACTGTACCTGGAACCTCTGCTACAGAGCTTTTCCCGCCGTGCATGGAGTATCTTTCGCAGAACTTTTCCCGCCGTGCGTGGAATATCTTTCACAAAGCTTTTCCCGCCGTGCTTCAGGAGTTTTTCAGAGCTTATCCTGCTGTGTGTGGGGTATTTTTCCGAGCTTTTCCCGCCGTGCTTGGGGTATCTTTCACAGAGCTTTTCCCGCCGTGCATGGGTATCTTTTGTAGAACGTTGCCCACCATATGTGGGGTGTCTTTCACACAGCTTTTCCCGCCGTGTGTGGAGTATCTTTCACATAGCTTTTTCCGCCGTGCTTGAGAAATTTTTCAGAGCTTATCCTTCTGTGGGTGGAACATCTTTCACAAAGCTTTTCCCGCCGTGCTTGAGGTATCTTTCACAGACCATTTCGCATCGCGCATCAGGCATCTTCAACAGGACTCTTCTCATCGGACTCAAGCGGACATACTCACTCGCATCCACTCTGGACACGATCACTCTCAAATTTGCATTGAACTGCGTCATTTGATTAGAAAGTGACTAAAATTACGGTCTCTTACGACTTGGATGAAGTTTCACGCACGTCTCCCTCTCTCTCATCGCCAATCACTCAGCTGACTTTCCTTAGCACTCAAGGAACTGATGCGGATAGTTCCGTGACGCTATCTCTCACGATGACTAAATACATAGGGAACAGACTCATAAAAATCTCGATCTGTATTGATCGCGATGAAATTTCACTCAGTCCCTTACACGCACCCCGTTTGGTGGTTCCAACCTCACGATAACTTTCCTCAGAAGCTAAGGAAGTAGTGTGGAAACTTTTGTGACGCTAGCTATCGCACGGGTTGAATGCATAGCAAACAGACAAATGTTCTTTTTTGAATATATAGATACGTCATCGTTGTGAATCAAGGAAACGCTTGTATACATTTTTTTCTCTTGTAACCTATTAGAAGCATTGGATTTTCATATTTAAACCAAAGAACCATCGTTACAAAATGATTCATCTTAGAATCATAACAAATTCGCTAAATTTCTGAAAATTCATGCAAATTTCATTACCATATGGCATGGGTGAAATTTCACCCAAACACCCCCATTCTACCCCTACTCATGGTAACAGCACGCTATTAAGCTATCACTTCACTCAGAAAAGCACCGTGGAAAGTTTGGTACTGTTAGCTAAGACACTACTATCTGGGTGAGATTTCATCCACACCCACCTCCCTCACACCCATGGTGGGTGACCCCACTATAACCTTCCTCTGGGCCTGGGGAGGCACCATGGAAAGTTTGGTGGTCGTAGCTTTTACAGGGACTGAATGCATAGCGAACAAACAGACAGACAGACAGACAGACAGACATTCTTCTTTATATATATAGATTATTTTCTTAGTTTACTTTTCAGTTTTCACTTGTTTTTGTTCAATTTTGATGAAAGTCTATTGGAATTGGAATAATCTAGTTAAATAAGAGATGGTAATAAAGTTACAAATAAGGTGAAAATATATATACGAACAATTTGTCATAGTTTGAAAATGTAGTGTCACATTTTTGGCTATTTTATTTAATAAATAAAATAATTTCAAACTCTTTATTTATTTCCATTTTTTATTGTCTTTTGTTTTCTTTTCTCCCCATTTTTTATTTTATTTTCACTTTATGGCATATTCTAAGTCTTTTTTTCATAAAAAAACCAAAATTCATGGCATTCAATCTCACTACGACATGATTGTTCAAAATCGAATGTAAGCAAGATGGGGCTCTACGATACTTTGGCGTCAAATTCAGGATGAAAATTTGATGTTTTTGTTTTTGATGTCTTTCATTCTTTCTTATTTTTTCTGCACAATTAAGGATATTTATTATCTATTATGCATATGATCATATAGCAGCGACCACCAACCACAATTAACGCTATTTGAAAATATAACAGTTATCAACAAATATAAATAATCATTCATTCGACTTATAACTGTCTATTTTGTCATCTTGATCTTTTTATTTAGCTGTTAATTGTTTATTATACATCTACAGTTCTATTATGTACTTATACATGTCAACTAACATTTGCCGATAGCGATTTATCTAATTGTTCTTATTTACTTTGTTCTGAAAGAAATCAACATGGACCCAAACAACCGTAGTGGTAGCCATGGTCGCGGTGGTTTTCGTTTGAGTGTTGGTTTTAAGAGAAAGTAAGTGTCACCATCAATTTTGGCGATCGCAGATGCAAAAAGAGAGCGAGCTGTCTTTAGAGAATAAATATCAAGACACAGATAGTACACGGCACTCGCTAAAAAATGCCCAAGTATGATCTTAAAATAACAGAAAATCATTACAGGGAAGGTTATTAATAAATATCCCATTATCCTGAATTGACGCCAAAGTACTGTAATTTGGAGTGTGTGATAATTTTTGTGAGGCTATGGCAAGTTCCTATATCCAAGAAATTCAAATAAATCATCACTTAACGAGTTTCATGGAAATTCACATTGTAGTGTAGGACAGACAGAACTAGACATTAAATGTGTAGTTTTTAAACACGATGGGATGACATGGGATGGAATGGGATGCGATAGGATGAGATAGGACGGGATGACATGGGATGGAATGATATGGGATGGAATGATATGGGATGGGATGGGATGAGATGGGAAATCTCATCCCATGTCATGCCATCACATGTCATCCTATCCCATCCCATTCCATCCCATTTTATTTAAAAATTACATATCTATTGTCTAGTTCTGTCTATCCTACACTACAATGTGAATTTCCATGAAACTCGTTAAGTGATGATTTATTTGAATTTCTCGGAAATTCATTTAGTCGTAATTTATTTGAATTTCCTGGAAATAGCAACTTGCCACCACATGATTTTTGTGTACTCAAAAAATGAGTACACTATAGAATCAGTCTGTATGTCCGTCCAGCCGTTTACACGATAACTCTTAGAAACACGAACCGATTGTAATGCAATTTTGTGCATAGGCTTGTCTTCTGAATATCTCGATCTAGTTTGTAGAGGAGAGTTTTTGGTTCAGCCGTCCCTGAGCTTCAGCAAAAATAACGCATTTTGAAAGAAAAACCCTGAGGGAGACCCCTAGGCGAAAATATCAACAAAATTTTTTTATGTCAAAATTAGCTAAAAAATTTGTTTTAATTCAGTTTTTTAATGAAGATTACGAATTTTGCATTTATTTCTAGACAGTCTGATGCAAAATAGCCTTTTGTCAATTATTTTCACGTTTTGAAGTATATGTAATACTCAAATCAATCCGAGTTTCCTCTTTTTTGTATTATTTCCATTTATGTTTGCTCGTTTTTCTAGATTTTTATTTTGCAACTATCATCAAAATTTCGAAAAATCATATAGTATTATTTTGAAAAAGATTTCTAAATTAATTTTATTAATGTTAATCATCAAGAATTTATCCTCAAAAAAATAAATAAATAAAATACAAAGAAAATGTCAAAAGAACAAGAAAATGTGATTAAGATATCGATAATATTAATTGATTATGGTACACAAGTTATGCGTTATCGACTTGAAAAGAAGATGAATGGAAAGGTTTTTGATTTTTTTCAAAATCATTGGATTAGAATACAAACGAAACCTTTTTTAAAAGCTGTTTGGGATAAAATAGTCGAAATAAATCAAAATTTTCCAGGTCCTGATCCAATAAATAATAAATTAATACCAAATAATTTAGATGAATTTGATTTATCATCTTGTTATAGCATATTACGAAATTTAACTCACGAGAGACCAATGAATCCTTATGGAAATGATGATCTTGATACAATGGATCAAAATGATAATTCATTAGCTGCTAATTTTAATCGATTACGATTAATACGTAATATGAATTTTGGTCATTTAGTTGCATTTAAAATGAATGACAGTGATTATAATAAATATATAATTATATTAAAACAAAGAATTCTTGAATTATGTGATAGACAAAATATGAAAAAAGATTATGAAAAGAAAATCAATTCTGTATTATCGTCATGCTATAATTATAATGAAATGTTGATTATCTACGAAAAATATAAACAAAAAATAATTGATCTGATGATTGGACATAGAGATGATTTGATAAAGACGATCGAAGAATTAAATGAAACCAACGGTGAAATTAAACAAGAAATTCAACATTTGAAAGATCTTCTAATAAATTCAAACGACAATGTTGAAATTAAAAAAATGTTAAAAAAAATAATTGAAAACAAAGAAGTAATGAAAACGAAGCTTGATGAAATAAATTCAGGCATATCTGCACTTAAAATTCAAACTAAAAATTTAGAGCACGGTCAAGAAGTGATAAAAACAATGGTTACAAATTTGAAAGATGATAAATTATTAATGGGATTATCAAGTTATATACCACATGAAAAGATTACAAATTTTATAAGAAAAGAAGAATTATTCAAAGAAATTGAAGAAATATTTTCGAAAGAATCAAATAAATTTGTCATTATTAGTGGTTATGCTGGTTCGGGTAAAACAACACTTGCATCAAATTATGGACAAGAACAAAAACATAAAAATAAGAAAATTGTTCGTTGGTTTTCTGCTGAATCAAAAAATTCCGTTTGGAGTGCTTACATAAATATGGCTACACACGAACTTGGAATAGGAAACGATATAGATGATAAAAAAGTTATTATCAATTTGGTAAATAAAGATCTAAAAACATTAGAAAATATTTTATTTATATTTGATAATGTAAAAGATGCTAATGATATTAAAGAATTAATTATTAATTTACCAAATAATGTTCAAACAATTGTAACAACAAAAAATAATAATTTAAAAGATAATTTCGAATTTGGTAATGAATCAAATTTAGAAATGAAACCATTTAATAAAAATGAATGTATTGAATATATAATAAAATTGAATAAAAAGAGAAAATTTAATCAATTTCAAGCAGAAAAAATAATTGATTTGATAAAAACAAATGAAAAAGAAGAAATTTATATATTTAAATTATCAAAAGTAATGGCATTACTACAAACAGAAAGTTGGACAATCGAAGTATATGGAAAAACGAAAGAACATGGAGAGATTGAAATTAAAGCAGAAGACTATTTGCTTAAAGAACTAATAAATGAATCACCAAATGGATGGAAATTATTACAACATTGCATTTATTTAGATGAAAATTTTATAAGCATGGATATACTTGAAGAAATATTAACAGATAATAACGAAATCGATATTCATAAAGAAAAAGAAGCGCTGGAAGAACTTTCATTAGTAAATCAAATTCAATTAGAAAATGGGAAAGAATTTATAATTGGAATAAAAATACATTCAATAATAAAGGACACAATTGAAAAATATATAAAACAAGAAAAGAATAATAAAATGTGCATAGAAAAAATGAAAATATTAGAAAACTTGATTAATGTTATCAACAGTAAAATGCTAGAAATTGATGATATGCCAAATAACGATTGGGACCAAGCAGAAATATATTATCGACATGCACACAAATTGATAAATTTAAAATTAGAACAAGAAATTCAGAGCAATCAAAATTTAGCTGATTTATATTCAAAAATAGCAAAATATGAACAACATAAATTATGTAATTTGGAAAATTTAATAAAATATTATGAAAATAATTTGAAAATATTAAAAACATTACATAAAGGTAATCATCCGGATGTTGCAAGATCATTGGGTAATGTTGGATACAGTTATAGTAAATCAGAAAATCGACAGAAAGGATTAGAATACTCTAAACAAGCATTAATAATGTATCAAGATTTATATAGAGACAGTCATAGTGGCTACCATAAAGATGTTGCAGAATCATTAAATGGTGTCGGATACAGTTATAATAGATTAAATGAGCCACAAAAAGCATTAGAATACTTTAAAGAAGCATTAGAAATCTATCAAACTTTATATAAATGCAACCATCCAAATGTTGCACGATCGTTAGATAAGATTTCATTAACTTATAATAAATTAGGAGATGAACAAAACAGAATGAAAAACTATGAACTAGGATTAGAAAACTATAAACAAGGATTAGAATACTCTAAACAAGCATTAAAAATATATCAAAATTTAGATAAAGATAGTCATCCACATGTTCTTGCAAAGTTGTTGGCTAGTCTTGGAATCAGTTATAATAAAACAAAAGATACACAAAAAGGATTAGAATACGCTGAACAAGCATTAAAAATGTATCAAGATTTATATAAAGACAATCATCCACATGTTGCAAGATTATTGGGAAATGTTGGATACAGTTATAATCAATTAGGAAATGCACAAAAAGGATTAGAATATTCTGAACAAGCATTAAAAATGTATCAAGATTTATATAAAGACAATCATTTTGATATCGCAAAATCATTGGGACAGGTTGGAGACAGTTATGATAAATTAGGGAATTATGAACAGGCATTAGAAAAACACGAACAATCATTGAAAATATATCAATATTTATATAAAAATAATGATGGACGTGTTGCAAAATCGATGAAGGCTGTTGCATTCTGCTATAAGAAATTAGGAAATGATCAAAAATTTCAAGAATACATGGGCTACGGATCAAAAATGTCTCATGCCTCAGAAAGAAATCCCTCAGGGAATACGGTCTAACACGCAAAGTATTAGAATATGGAAATAGATACTTTTTTTATTTTTATTTTTTGAAATAAAGACCTTTTTGTTGTTTCTTGACTATTTTTAAATATATATTTTTTTCCATCCTAGACATTATGTTGATCGAGATACGAGCATTCCAAAATGGGAATCCTCAGAAAACCGGAAAAAGCATCATCTGCAATATTTTTGAGTTTCTGAACTCAAATAACATTCAAATCTTTTAAGTCAATGTCTCATTCGAAAGAGTTTTTAAACACAGCATTAAATGTTGTATTTTGATGTTTTAAAAATGTTTTTATTTGACTTTGAAAAAGGGTTAGGGATGAGGGTGATTAATGGGGAGAAGTGTGTTACGGTCAAGTTGATCTCAAAATATGTCTAAGTTGTTTGTATATTCTATACGTAGCTTTGCTCTGCTTTTTACGCGTTATAGAAATCGTAAATATTAATTAATAAAAGTTTTTTAAAAATAATAATAAATTTTGTTATTATTATCACTTTCCATAGAACATTCTGAAATTCATAAACGTTGCACACTTATAGTTGGCGATATAGTTTGTACATTTAAGAGTTATAAGGTGGCAACAAGAAATGTTATTATTTTGTTTTTGTGTTTTTTGTTTATTTGTTTTGTTTCTATAGAATATGGTTGTAGAATGGCAATGGAGAGAGATATATTCTGTAATGAGGCTTTTTATGGCTTGTCCACGTAACTTGAGACTTCGATCATCAAGTTTTTGAAAAAATCGTTTTAGAGTTAAACTGAGAGGAGCATATCACTATTTGCAGTTTTTAGTGCTGATTATGAATCTCACATTAATTTTTGAAAAAAGTTAAATTTTGGCACCAAAAATCCAGTTTTACAATTTTTGAAAACTTTATTTTCAATTTCCTCACCCAGACACTTTTCCTAATAAAAATGGAAGACCATACTAGTTGATAGAAAATTCTATTCTCTATATTTATTATTATTTCTGTTATCCTCGATGGTAACTTTGGCAAATTAGCTCTAACAATTTTGAGTGCATTTGCTTTTGTCATTGATTGTACTATGTTAAAACAGCGATGTTGTATTAATTTTGGTTTAAGTGCAGTAGGTCTTGTATATTCTCTACTATTTCAATCAGAATCAAATCAAACAGTAGCTCATTTAAATATTTTTCAACAATTAAAATTGATACATTTGAGACTGATATTTAAAGTTTTACAAGTATTCACAATTAAACGAAAATCAAAAAGCGTAGAATGCTATGTTGCAACTAAAACAGGTTCTTAGCTAGAATTCATATCTTTATTAGTAATGCTTCATTTCTAAAATTTTGTTTAATAGCTTTCAAGTAAGCATAATGAGGAATGCTAATTATCTAGAAAACGAGAGATAAACGTGTATAGCATGAAAAACTGCTGATGTATAATTAAGAAAAATCTAGAGAAAAAATATCCGCCATAGCTGATGACCTGAGTAAAATTTTACGTGGACAGGCCCTAAAACAGCTGTAGTTTGATTATTAACCCATTCACGGCGGGATTTTTTTCAGTGAGAAATGTGTCCATATTTAGTGGAAAAATAGTTTTTATTACAGTATGTGAAAAGCTGATGTGTCTGGAAGGACAAATATCTTTCTCAATCGTTAAAGAGTCCGTGAGTCAATGACCTCCACTCTTTACAATACAATTTTAATTAAAAATGTTTCAACGTATGATAGGCTTCAAAACATGGTACTACGCATAAGCCCACGTTGCACTCTTTGCATTCATAACTAGTCTTTGTTTCGTGCTTTGGACCACGAGTTGTGTGGCTGCAGACAAAGCAACGCCTTTACCCGTCAGTTGAGCTTTCAACTTTTGATGGAAAATGTCGTGCTGTTATGCGCACAGGTGTGTCAATTGATGGTCTGTCTCGACTGTCCGATTTTTTAGCGCCGAATTCTTCCACAAGTGCCCGAACTACGTTCAGTCGAAAATCGGAAAGAGCAATTCTCTACCCGGTTTGCAGTTTGTACAGCACACAGGCATTGAAGAGCGAGATATCAAGCAAATGGGAAAAGAATTTCTCGTACCACTTCAACGATTTGGGTACAGACTCGGAAAACGACACTTGCATGTCAGATCTATCGACAGACCCTCTATTTTCATTGTAGTCTTGGACAGAAATGGGTTTCGCAATTCGACGTCCTGCTTGATAATTTACTTTTTCGGTGGTTATGATTTCCGTTCCGTATATAATTGAAATCATATGCACGTCCCTTTTGTCCTTCCATTTGAGAGCCAGGAGTATGTCGGTATGAAAAGGAACCTGTTCATTCTGGTTGAGTTCGAAGGCTCGGAAATTCGGTAAGCCACGGCGATTCACTTTCATAGTGCCACAAGCCCCTGTTTTTTTCTGGTGTAATATTTCAAACAGTGCAGGACTGGAATACCAGTTATCAACGTATAAGTTATGACCTCTATGAAGATATTTTTCGATCAATTTCATCACGATCGCACCAGAAACACCTAGAGTTTTATCACGGACTACAGGTGTTGATGACCCATTATACACTAGAAAATCTAGGATGAAACCTGTACGGGAGTCACATAGCACGTAAAGTTTGATGCCAAAACGGTTTCGCTTAGACGGGATATACTGCTTAAAGTCAAGTCGACCTTTCCAAAGCGTCAGGCTTTCATCAACTACTAAATTTTGATATGGATACATGGCGTTACTAAATTTCTTCGTCAGATCATCCAGGATTGACCCCAACTTTGACAAGCGGTGACTAGCAGAGATTTTCTCGTTGTCAGCGAAGTGAAGGTACCGTAGCATCGAAATGTATCTGTCTCTAGTAAATATAGTACCAAAAATTGGTGCCTCTATTAGCGGATCAGTAGACCAATATTCTTTTATCCTGTGTTTCTTTAGTTGAGACATAAGTATTGTCATTGCCAGGAAGACATACCATTCTCTAACGCTAGCATCCACCCAGGGAGCTATGTGAGAAGATGATGATTGAAAATTTTGCGATTGGTAGATGTTTGTTTGCCTTACGAGTGTTTCTATTATATTTTGATCAAAGAAAAGTCAGAAAAAGTCGACAGAATTTTGAAGTTTATTCAACGGTAAACGTCGATTTATTCCTGATTGCGAAGAGTCGAAGGAGTGCGGGGATGGTGAAAAATTACCCTGTATCCACTCTCCGTTTGCAGAAGATAAGCCATGTGTTGTATTAAAACGATTAGTTTGAGAAGAGTTCTCATGCGAAGACTCATCAGTATCCATCGATTCAGAATCATCGGTCTCATCAAGATCGAGATCCATCTCCAAGTCATTTTCGCTTTCAGACTCGGTATTAGCTCGAATTTCCGATTCTTCATGCGCCGATAAGCATCGACGAAAAGCCATCCTATAGGACAGAATATGAATTACAGATGCGAAATAATAATCAGACGTATATGGTGCAGTCCGCTGTACATACCAATTGTTATCTTGAAAATATGGTTTACTTAGGTCAGTCCAAAAGTGGGTGGCAGTGACATTTTAATACCATAAAGTAGACTTTAAGAAACTTTCTTTCTATATAGTCTGATAGAGGAAAAAAAGCTCTATCTTTCTATGCTATTTGGTCGTACTTCCATTAATATTGTAATAATAAATTTTTGATAAAATCTATTTTGTTTGCATACGTGTTGGTTATATGAATACTGATGCGTATTTTTTGAATAACGTTTGATAAAAACAAGATAGAGAGCTATGGTTTTCACCATTGGAAAGAGTAGGTGAGGATGCATCAAATCATATATTACACGTTTTCCTAGTATGATTTCGTATGGGTTTTTATTCAAAATCTTTACTGTTGGGAAAATAGTTTTTTTATCAAAAAAATCGAAAAGCAAAGAATACCGATTTTTTCAGGAAGTTTCCTAGAAAGTCGCATTAGAGGCTCGACTGACACATATTATTTATATAGTCCTTTCGCACTTTATGAATCTACGATTAATGCTCTGAGTGTATAATTGATAATTGAAAATTCATTTTAAACATCTTACTAGACAGGTCGGTCTTAAAAAGATCAATCGAAAACCTTAAACAAAAACATACAAGAAAACCTTGGAATATAGGATTCGATGCATCTTTATTTGTTCTTTCTAATGATGAAAACTGTAGCTCTCTATCTCGTGTCTATCAACCGTTATTCAAAAATACTTATTCGTGTTTTATAGAATTAGTATTAATATAACGAGCTCATATCATAATAAAATAGATTTTATCGATTACTATTACTACAATATTAGTGGAAGTATGATCCAATAGCATAGAAAGATAGAGCTTTTCTTTCTCTATCAGACTGTATAGAAAGAAAGTTTCTTCAAGTCTACTATATGGTATTAAAATGTCACTGCCACTACTTTTGGACTGACCTAAGTATATGAAATATACACTGATTATTGTGTCAAACAATAGATGTATACACGTATATATATAGAGGGCGAGAGAGATTCAAAAGCATGCCCACGAACAGGGCTTTCTAGAAAGCATTAGAAAGACATCACGCATCATCAATACAAAGAACAAAGCGAGAGAAAAAAATGATGTCATTCGAATATACTAGAAGGAGAAAACGACCTATGTAATATCATGCGTATAAACAGAACAAAAGAAAATGTGAATCGAATACGTGTGTGAGCGTGCTATGCCACGGTACTGTTGAATGGCAGAACCAGAAACAAAACACACAAGTGCAAGTCATACAGATTCAACAAACTACTGTTTTCAATTTTTTAGACGGATGAAACGAAGTGTTTAAAAGCTTTGCACTTAAGAATGCATATGTACTGTAAAGCCACCATCATTATTGGTTCTTCTATCCTAATGATAGACAGAGCTCCTTAAATACTTGTGTCAAATTGTATTTGGAGTCATATTAATACGGGCATATATAATGAAAAACCTCACCGTCCCATATATGGGACACCCGCCGCGAATGGGTTAATAGTACTACCTTGTTAACCATTTGAAGGAACAATAAATCTCTCAGTGTTAAGAAAAAGTTGATTTTTGAGAAAAATTCGCTTGAATTTTTGCTTTTTATACTATTTTATTTTGTTTGCCTACCACGCGAAGTACACAAAATCCTGTCGAATGTAAGACACAAGACAAAATTATTACCGCTCATTAAAGATTAGTAACTACTATTATGCTCATCTATTATTATTTATCTATAATAAAATACAGTTATGTTACCAATATATTTTTTAATTATAAAATTTACGTGATCGTGAATATCCATCCTTCCGCTAATTCGTTGACCTTTTGGTACAGACAAAGAATAATTATAAGAAGAATATTCTGTTTATTGTATCATATCCAAGGAAACAAAAAAAAAGAATTTTGAAATGAAGAGGCATAGATTGAGGAAATCAGATTCGGATACAGGTTTATATTTCTCATCAACTATTCAGGATTTTTAAGATATATCGCTATGTTTTCAATAAAAAGAATAAAAACCAATAATATAGTCGATGTACTGAAAATGGAATTATACCAACGATACGACTTGTATAAATTTCTTGTTTCACTTGTAGTATATGATATAATTTATTTGTCCAACAGTAAATAAAACAAAATTGGTTTCAATTATTTGAACTTAGAGAAAATAGAGATATTTCCATCCTATACTTCATCATATCCAGAGAAAACATATCATAGTTGAATATCGCTAGTAGTCATCATTTATACATACATACGTATACGTGTTCCTATTGGGCGTTATGATCTTTGTCTTGTCCTCTTATGGGTTACGATGCAGAAACGTAATCGTTCATTCGTTCAATCAATTGTTTACGCAATACACTATATCATAAGAGATGAGAAGAATATAAAATATTTTTATCGCATCACTATATACGTATAAGCTTTTCAAAATCGTCGAAAGCAACATGTATTAACTACAACTTGTTATTGAGAGCTGTACGCTACATTTCGTAGTAACTCTTTTGTAAGAACATATTCGAAAACATGACAATATAGTTCGAGTGAGAAAAAAAGAAAATTTGCTATTTTGTTTTACTCGTATCGAATTAAAATCTTGTTGATTGTTTATTAGAAAAAATTCTTAGATGATTCAGAGTTGATTGATTTCGCCCTTTTCATCTTCCCGATGCACGTTTAGTTGAAGATACCCAAAAATCAACGAAAGAAATTCATAAGTAGGGTTTAGTTACGAAATTCTGATAGAGAATGCTAAAGAGATTGAAATTCAATATTTTACGAGAAACAACAAACTTTCATTTCGCTGACAACGTTTGTGTACAGTTGAATTCTCTTCCAAAATATATTCAAATTGATAATGTATTTAAAATAAAGTAATATTTCGTCTTCGAAGTATATTTCCTCGAACTGGCATAAAAACTGATTATAGAAATGAAAAACAGTGAGAGACACAAGCTGAACTGATTGTATGCTGTTAGACTAGTTTAATAGGAATACGGAAAACTAGAAAATACAACTCAAGAATAGACACGTTAGATTCTTTGCAAATCATTACCAAATGAAACTAAAAAGATATAGACTGTTTTAATTTTTCTCACATTATACGCTGTTTCTATAATCACTTTTTCTGTTAGTTTAAGAAAGTGTTCCTCGAACACAAAATATATTTTTATTGTATATAGGTTATCAGCTTAAATATATTCTGGAAGAATATTCAACTGTGTCAATTTTATCAACAGCATCGATGTTAAGACGAAAATTCACTGGCAACAGTCAATAGCTATATTCACATGTTTTTAACAATTTCTTGCTATTGAGGATAGATGATATGCAGTTTTTATAAATATTGTTATGTAAAGTATGTCTCTACGTATATGATTTAATTATCAAACTTGAGAAAACAAAAGAAGTCCCAATTGTTTTTGCTCGCTTAATATGAAATTTGGTATACCCTATATGTACAGCAGAGAACGGTTGAAGTTGTAATAGATTAACAAAATTCTCAGAAATTCGTTACACACAGTCAAAAGTGTCCGATTTTTGGCGTTATTACGCGTTAACATAGCATATACGCTTAAACGTTTCATGTTTCACTCATTTTAACTGTTGGAGATATAAAAAATTTGTGACTGTCAAAACGCAAAAATTCGGGCATTTTTGACTGTGTAAAATGCGTTCATAGACAGAATAAATAATGGCTGTTAAAATGCGTCAATTTGACTGCATGGGATATATATGTCTTACCGAGGTTAGTTCGATCGTCGAAACGGCAGCTTCGTCAAAATTGTTGACGGAGTTACAACTTCGACGGCCGGCATGATTTGGTATGACCTATATATAAATGAAAGGCAATTGTTAAGCAGACACATATTTGATTATTCTTATTTACATGATGGATGATGTCTTTTCTCTCGATATTCTTTATGCCAATGAAAATGTTCCTGAGCAGCTCTACGAACTTGTTCAACATGGTTTATGTTCTCAATTAGATGCTCGATTACATGAACTTTCAAATCCTACCGAATATTTGACATCATTAATTTGGAAGAATCGAGAACAATTAAGTTTATTGATGATTGCAACTCTCAATGGATATGATGATATTGTTCGCGTACTTTTAACTCATTGTGATTCAACACGTCAGATTGAATTAAAAGGGCAAGTTATCCTTTATGATACAAAACTTATCAAAGGTGCAACAGCTGTTTATTGTGCATGTTATCGAGGACACTTTACGGTAGCCAAAACTCTAATAGAAATTGGTAAAGCTGATATCAAACAAGGAACGTTTGATCATCCATATAATCCACTTTTTATCGATGCTACGCTAATGAATCGTCAAGATATAGTTCATTTTCTTTTGGAAAATAAATATGCCGATGCAAATGAAACAAAATCTAACGATTGTAACAAATCTACTGCGTTAATATTGGCTGCATATCAAGGTTACACATCTCTCGTCAAATATTTAATAGAAAATGGTGCTGATGTTAATTATTCTGATCAGAACAAAACTTATCGAGGGTCAACAGCGGTTATGTGTACTACGGTTCGTGGCCATACAGATGTACTTCGACTACTCTATAATGCAGGCGCAAACATTAATATTAAAAACGATACAGGAGACACATTACTCATGACAGCTGCTGAATACAAGCACCATTCAATCGTTCGTTTCCTACTCGAACAATCAATCAATAATACTATAGACGATCTTGAACAAGCTGCTTGTTCTTTATTTAATATTTCATCTTCTATTGAACAAATGAATGTAGTAGTCGATCTCTTACGGATTGCTCTGCAACAACGACAATTACTAAACATAGCAAAAATTTGCGTACAACCAATGGATATCTACGACTATCAACAAGAATGTCAAACTATTGATGAACTTGATCGCATTAAAGATGATCGTAATCGAATTTTTATCGAAATCTTACTTATTGGAGAACGTAGTTACGCATCTCGAAAGAATAGAAAAGTAATAAAACTATTAGCAAGTTATGGTTATCTACTCGCCAAGAAGAAAGACTTCGATAAATGTTTTAATGTATACATTCATCGCTTCTATTGTTATAAACAAATAGACACGCTTTATAACACTCTGGCACCATTTGTTTGGCTATTTTGCAAAATGCTTACTAAAAATCGAACTATACCTATTCATCGTTTTATACAAGTCTGCTATTTAACATTCGAATTAAAAGAAAGTGGTTGTATAGATCGAACAATATACAATGCACTTTGTCTTGTCATTATAGCAACTAAAGTAATTATTTCTTCTTTTTTATATTTAGTTTTGTATATTGTTTATTCAGATTCTTAAACAAAAAGGACTAACTAAAGAAGAACAAACATTGATTTGTTGTTGGATAAGAGATTTATGTCGTCATCGACTGACTAGTTTAAACGGACAAACTCTACTTCATCTTTGTGTTGATACACGTACTAATATTTGTCGCAATTATCGTCGTACCGATACAATTATTCACATAAAGTAAGTGTAAAAATTTCGTGTTTCTAATAGATCTATGAAGAATTTTACTTTTGTAGATTTCCAAATGAATCAGGACTTCGATTGTTATTGGCTTGTGGAAGTCGTTGGCTTGATTTAGATGCAATTGAAACTTCTTCCAATAACACACCACTTCATATTATATGTAAAAGAAAAACAAATCAAAATATCATTAAATTACTTTTGAATTCTGGAAGTCATATAGATTGTGTAAATAAAGATGGAAAAATTCCATTAGATTATATTGACGATAAAGAGATCAAAGCTCTGTTTACAACAACAACACTAATTCCACATCGTCTCAAATGCTTATGTGCACGAATTATTATTAATAAACATTGGAATATTGATATTTCGAGTGAATTAACATCAATTTTGAAGAAATTTGTGTCTTTACATGGTAGTTCACGCACTTAATATGATTTGAAATAAGATAAAAATTTGACAATTTACCAATTGGTGGTTTGTTCTCTGTATTAATGGCGTTTATTTAATCTTTTTCTTTGTGCAAAAAATTCTTTAATCTATTCAACTGTTTGTCTTCTTCATATGAATAAATCATTTTGTTTTGAAATTGATCACAATAAATCACTTCGTCTATCACAAGAAAACAATATTTTCTAAAATAACAAATTTATGTCAGTACTCTTCATTTTTGGAAGAATACTGAATGAACTACCTATTAAATTATCGTATACATTTATCACCGCACATAATCTGGATAAAATTCTAACTATTTCCAAGTCTTTCTATAGCAAAGAGTTTTTGCATATTTCTGTGATTTTCTCCCATTTAATATCTACGAGATAAATATTTTCACCTACGAAAAACAAAATAGTTCTATATACCAGCTATGATTCTATCTTATCTCATATCACAGTGTGTCGAACACATCATTATATCATCGATATATTTCAATGACAATCAATTACATAATATCTTTTATACCAACTGGAATATAGATTTTCATAACAATACAGAAAATTATGTTGCCCAATCAACGCCAATATCTTACACTGAAGACAATTCTACGTATTCATGTGTCACTACATCGACATACTCAAAATCTTTCTTGAAGACTCGCATTAAAATAGCTAAACTAGGTTATTTGCCTGCTCATGGATTTCAAAATAGTAGTAATTATTCAAATTATTTTTCTCGTTGTGCACCATCAACATGTCGATATAGTTATGTTAATAAAAATAATTTTGTTTATATGTTAACAACATTTCTTGGTTTGTATAGTAGGTTAACTATCGGATTGAAATTTATCGTTCGGCATATTCTCAACATTTTTTTTGGAAAGTTCATCATCGGTTCACTACTCGACAAATTCATGTTCAATCTCTAAATTAATATTGATAAACATTTTATCTAATTACTTTCAATGTTGTTTATTGTAACAGTTTTGATATATGTCAATTGCTTTTGCTTTTCATTTGCAAATGCTTTTTCTTTCAATCTATCATTTATATGTCATTTACAGAAAAATAAAAAATTTAGATTTGTCCAGCACCACCATCAACAAAAAGTTCAATATCAGTGACATAACTACTATCATCTTCTATATATTCTGTATAGTATATTGTTCATATAATAGATGTGAATAAACTATCAAAAAAATACTAATCAACGATACTTTTTTAAATCTCTCTCGTCAAAGACAAATACGTCGGGAAAATATCTGATTCATATGGAAAAAACTATATTTATTTTTCATACTTCATCATACATTCAACGTCCCGTATGTCCCGATGTTAAAAAAAATACTGAGATTGAGAAAAGAATTATTTTTCAAAGATTTTATTAATCATTCAATGTCCCCATGTCCCGACATAAAAAAGAAATCATTCAGATTAAGAAAATAATTTTTTGAAAAATTAATCAGCGCTTTCAATGTCCCTATGTCCCGTCAGCTAAAAAGAATTTGACGAAATATGCTCGATTAAACAAAATAAAAAACCTATCATATTAATGTTGATAAATAACAATAATTCTAAATACTGCTGCGTCGTGAAATAAATTAGACGAAACAATTAAATCATATCATCGATAAACAAATTTTCTAATGGATATTTAACGATATATATTTGAAAATAACTTATACTAAAAAAAAATAAATGAATATTTAAGAACGAACTTATTAATAAATATTTATTGTTTTTTCATATAACATAAATGGAAAAGTACCTGAAATGAGACTGAGCCCACAAAAAGCTCTACAAAACCCATCATTGAAAAAAAAATTTGAAGACCTTATGTTTTTTGTAGTTGAGTACCCATGGAACCATCCATATATATAGCACTATATGATTCAATTGTGTTATTTTCATCAGAATTTTTCAGTAAAAGAACAAAGATTAGATTTTCACGATTAAATGATACTTTTCTCATTCTATTTTCGTCAATTAATTTTTTTCCAATAACAAAAGAAGTAGTTTTGCAAATACTCTAGATTTGTTTCAACAACGAAGATTCTTTGGTATCTTTTAAACTATTCATCGACATGATTTATGATAAATAAAGGATAAAGATGAACTTCGGTAGTTGAAAAGTTTCAATGATATATAATAAGTGCTTTTACTTCGAGCTAAATGAAATATTCTAATGTACCTCAGAATCACAATACGATTCAACGTTCATTATGGATCATTCAAATGGTACTCGGTATTGCGTTGTAATTTATTATTTTCTCATACTAACTATGCATATTGCTAGTATACAGTTTAAAATATGCATGGTTTTGGATCATTGTCGATATTATTGCAATTCTGATTTATACAACATCTACACAATATCTAATAAAATGTTGTCAAGAGTTTTTAACTAAGCTAACACGGCATGTTTTCACGCTTGAATTTATAAATCCGTTGTGTCGAGTGCCGAACTCTCTCATATTCTTGTTGTCACTTGTTTTAGTCCTGAAAGATAAACGATTCTTTTTCTATTAAAACTGGATCTTGTTGAATTTGATATTTGAGAATCAGATAGAGTTTCGTCAACAAAGTAATCCTGTGTCAAATTCATATTATCATTCTCTTGTTTTAAATAATTAGTTAATTTTATCAGTGTGGGAAATTTCTTCATCACTGCTTCTTTGAAGATCCTGTCAGATTAATTCAAGAATCTTCATTAGAGAATCGAAGAAGCTATCTGAAAGTGAATGTCCTCAATGTTAAACAATAGTATTGCTGAATATCAACGCTCAACTTATCGCACGATTATACTTAGTCTGTTTATCAGTCTTCTTGTGCCATCTTACTTATGTTTCTCATTTATTTTCTACAACTGTATTCGTATGCCACAATTGAGAAAAAGTCCACAAAATCGTGTCATACTTACTTTGCTCATCGACTTATTTATTCAGGTATACTACAGATTAGAATATATCTACATAGTGATATTTTCATTTAGGCTTTATTTGATGTCCCATGTCGTATCTACTATCTTTACAATGGCACAGTTCCCATTCATAGTGTAACTTTCTGTCGAACATGGTATTTGATTGTCACAATAACGGATATCATTGGTTTACATCTCATGGCATTATCTTCAATTGAGCGATACCTTCTCATATTTCATCATAGATTTCTTGGTCAACATCATTTTTATCTATCAACTCTACCGATGATTATCTTCATTATCTATCCAACATTATGGTATATCAGCATCATGTATTCATCATCGATGTGGTGTACTTACACACCGAATTATTCGGTAACACAATGTGGAATGCCATGCTATTTGCTCACGTCAACTTTTTGTATATCTTTTATTATTTATGTCCATCATCTTTTACCGGTGTTTACAACAACTTTTACTAATCTAGATTTAATGATCTCAGTATTATATCACAAATCAATAATGAAACGTAATCAATCTTGGCGTAAAAACGTTCGAATGGCAAGTCAATTAGTTTCAATAACGTTCTTTTACTTAGCTCTATGGTTGCCACATTGTATTCTTGCTTCATTTCCATTGTATGCAATGCCCGAAACAACCATCACAGTACGATTTCTTAAAACAGAATATTTTGAAAATTTTCTCTCAATTTTTATTTGTGTTTGTGCGTTTATTGTATTAATTGGTCTCTCTAAATTACATGAAAAGATTAACCAAGTCTCTTTGCTACGTTGGAACACGCGAATTGCTGTAGTACCATTTGTATTGAATCGTCAAGGGCAATGATGTATTTTTTGCGTTCATATGTATTATATGATTATTGTTGTTTGAGATAAGTAACACGAATTGAAACACTAATTGAACAAAGTGAAATAGTGACTATGGCAGCAAATTTTCGATTAACTACAAATTCAAGTGATTTAACAACATTTTACTTACTGGTAATTTCCATATGTTCAATGACATTGATCCAAACAATCAACATTAGTATTTTCTTCACTCACCATTTTTTTCATACTTTTTAAATGTAAAATTATTTCACATGTTTGTACAGTAAAGCCTCCCTATATGGATTCTAAAGTGGACTGTCGACACTTTTTTTTTATCGCTACCTAGTAAATAAACTTTCTCAAATGGACAAATGCGAAAATTCGTTAAACACATTTTATTGAATATAAAATCGATACACGTGGACGTATTGTCTCATTCAATCACGATGACCACAAAAAATATATTATCTCGGCCGTACGAAGAATCATATAAAAAAAAATAGTTTGCATTTATATGTATCTGTTCCCACGAGAAAAATTTGAAAGGAATATCGCGCTTTGACGCGTCGTTCGAGGCTTCAAATCTCAGCGGTGAAAAGAGACCGCGAAAGTCAGACCGTTCATCAGGCGACCAAAAACCACCGATAATCGCGGTTTTCTATCACAATATTTATGCGCGAGAAATATTAGCCAGTTGTCTTCGATCATTGTGAAAAGAGAGTCGATAATTATTTCTTGTCGACAATCTTCCACCTCAACTGTGCAAGTCATTCGGAAGATAAGATCTTTTAGGTTGAAGTTCGTATAATTTTCTGAAGAACGTTTATTGATACATTTTCGACAGTAGTTATTCCAAGCCTATCGTAAATCAAACATTAAAAGTAGACCAATATCATCATAATCGACACAGACCTTTAATAACATATCCATGTTCTCGTGAATGATGCACATGGATTTTTCATGGAGTGATGCTATCTTTACTTTACGAGGTTGAAGAGAGTTGAAGGTTGAGCGTGCTATTGCTCCAGGATGTCGTTCGTTGAATAGTTGATAAGCATCTTAGATGGTCATTTTCATGAATCGAACTGACACCAATTGCTTATTGATTAAAATCGTGTGTTTGACATTGCTCGACATTTGACTTATCTCGCCATCACAGTTATATTTAATCATGGCGTCGAATGTTGCATCGGATAAAGACTAATTACCTCGCAGACACTGTGGATAAGCTAAAATTCCCTTATCTTGTTTTAGAAGTAGTGATCAACGAGCTTGATTCTGCTTTGAATTGAACCTCATGAGAGAAAAAAAACAAGTTATGGCAGACTAGATGATAGAGCATACAGAAGATGAACTTACCATCGTTCGATTTTTTTTTCGACCCCAGTTCTTTGGAGTAGATGCCTAATTCGACTTATAATATAAATGGTACTTATAACACATGTCTAGGCATACTCATAGAAATATAGGAATTTAGTAATAGATATTCTATTATACATATCTTATATATAGACATGGTCATATAAGTATAGGAATTAGGAATA